>REGM01000143.1:1157711-1175592 GCA_004194415.1 Aurelia aurita | reverse complement strand
CCACATAAGAAGTCCTTTTCAGCATCAGATGCAATCTTGATTCAAGAAACAAACTTTTTCACTTCAAATCTCAAATCAGTTTGAAGATTCTTGTAATTCAATTTAGTGATGAGTTCTTATTGTATGTTATGTTCTAAAATGGTGGCTATTTGCATTTTGGCAGTTAATTTTTGATGGAACAACATATAAAGGTCGAGCACACACCGAGCAGTGATTTTATACCGTCATCTGCAAGATCTGAACTTTGAAAACTTCGAACAAACAACACAGGTGTTAAAAATCTGATGTTATCAATTAAGGTACAGAAGGCTGCACGCAGGCTATTCTTTTGTGGTCTCTGTAGCGAATTTTGTCTGGATGCTTCTTATGTGAACGACTCAAAGTAAACAACTAAGAGGAGATGTGGCAGTTGATCGCACGTGAACTGTCTGTCTATCGTAAACTGTGAATCAGCCATCAATTAATCAATCTCTAATGGCATCTATCATTAATGGCACCCCTTCTTCTGCTATTCTACCGGGTAAACAAAAATTTGCAATTTTTGAAAAGCTTTAAAATTTATTCATTGGATAATTTATTTTATTTAGATTGATTTCCATTAATTTAGGTTAATTCAATAATTTTAATTAAGCTTTTTCCTCTTCTCTCAACAGAAGGAGTTAGCATGGTCGTCTTATGATTATGTGTCTTGACAGCTAGGAAGAAAAAGAACGCCTTCCACACTGTATGAAGACTGAGAAAAGAGAAACATCCCCTGCTGTGAATTTATCTTACAAAGTGAGTTACAGATCTTTAATTTCCAAAATATATTTATGAAGTTTAAGTTGGCAAATGTTTTTTATATGGCTTTTCCTGTGAAGATGCACAGTCAGCCTCCAAAAAAGATTCAATAGGCGATTACACTAAAGACAGCGGCGAGGAGCTTTTTACCAAGATGCATTGCGTTCTTTAGTTGAATCCCTATAGAGTCGTCAAAGATTCGTAACTGGAACGCAATGCATCTTTGTAAAAAGTTACACGCCGCCATCTTTAGCGTAATCGTCTATTGCTAATACTTTGAAAAGTTTCCCTGTTTTACAAATAACATCGAAGATAAATTCACTATATTTACGTCGATGGCTGTTTGAGATCAATCTACTTGCACTTTGCGACTGTTTTGAAACCGAAAATGGTGCAAAATTTGATCGACTTTCTTAGTCATTTTTCAAACATTTTGATAAACAGCTTCCTTGCAAAATCGCCAATAACTGTAGAACAGGATAGCCTACTTTTCCATCCACTAAATTTTTAACTATTAAAGGCAATAGGCAGAGATAAATACACCCGTCTATAGATAGAACCAGAAATACCCAAGCACGATTTGTCTCCTTTGCTCGTGCGCGTGCCAATAGACCTTTTCACAGAGGTCTGGGACGGCGCACTACTTTTCTGGAAGATGGCGGATACGCTGCGAGAGGGAATCCCCTTCGCGATGCAAACACTGAACTGGAGTTGCAGTTGACGAAGTTGTCGGCGAAAAATCGCATTTAACTCCCAGTTACTGAGCAAGTAGAGGACGAGCAAGGCTTATAGAATGAACCTGAAGATTTATCTACTACATTACAGTGATATTTAGCATATTTTACAAGGAAACGTTCATTTCTTCGAGTCGTTTCAGCGAAGTTGGATTTGATGATGAATGAGGACTCCGATAAACTAATTTTGGATTTTAGTTTATATGAATCGAGCTTATTGCCCATTGACTGCTGCAGGAATAGGAACGATCGTATATTTTAGGAGCCAAACAATGATTTATATTTCTTCCCAATGCTGAAGCTACCAGAGCAAGCCTTTCTAAATCAATCAAATTAGCTAAGAATAAACAGTTTCTTCAATTTCTTCGCATATGGGTTTATTGACCAACAGCGTGGCTTGTGATATTTCAAAATAAAGCACTACTGTACATACCCTTAAAATAAGGCCACTTACCGGTTCAAAGCAGCTTCTTAACTTGCACGCTACTCCGGGGTTCTCATTTATTCGTACAGTTTTTGTTAAAAAGGAAAGTCAAACACAGACTGCGTTAAATTTTGCCAACCAAGGCCTATGGCTATGCCACCAAAACAATAAATGCCTTCAAGCAAAACAACATACTTCGGCAATTCTTTAACTTGGCCTCTCATCTACAATTGTAAAACTTCCAGAACACTTTTTATTTGTTTTCGCTTCTAAAGGATATAAATTATTTGTTGCAAACCACTTTCTTCTTCTTTGATTTTGAGAAACAACAGAGAGAACGAAATGACGAATACATTTATAATGGCGAATATTTTCCCGCCAAAGTCTCTCTTTTGTTACGAGGCTAAAAATTCACAGGAAATCTTTGCCTGCATACATTTGTACCAAAAGTGCGGATGTCCCTTCGTAATCCTTTGGTTAAAGTGCAATATTTAATCTCCGTTTATTCATAAACAAAAATCTAAAATTGGCAAATAGTCATCATACAATCCAAATTCNCATTTGTACCAAAAGTGCAGATGTCCCTTCGTATTCCTCTGGTTAAAGTGCAATATTTACTCATAAACAAAAATCTAAAATTGGCAAATAATCATCATACAATCCAAATTCACCAAACTCGAAGAAATAAACTTTTCTTGTAAAGTATAGTCACCTTAATGTGATAGGTGACTATCTGTTTTCATGTTTTAAGCCTTTCTGGTCTTCAATGAACCATTTATCTGGATTTAAATGCGAAATTTCGTGCACAGCTTCTACCACTTCAGCTCTCAGCTCCAGGTCAGTGATTGCAGCGCGAAGAGGATTCCCTCTATCCGCCATCTTCCAGAAAAGTGGCGGGCCGTCCCATACCTATGTGAAAAGGTCTATTAGAGATTAAAAAGCAATTGATGCATTTAAACAAAGGGATTTTTGTTTTCTAGCACACGACCGGCTTAATAGGTAAAAAAGCTATGATTAGCATTATATCACACAGAAACCTTTATGTGACAAATTGTTGTATCCTTCCTTTTATCAAGAATTCTGCTTTTTCAACTTTTATGTTAATTCCATAGATGGTATCTTTGTGTTTCTTAAAATTTGAGCTTCTGGGATTTCAAGAAATCCGAAAATTGGCTTTTTCGGCCTACAAACGTTTACTGCAACCTTAATAGCATAGGTTCCAAATCTTTAAAAAGGTCGGTGTAAAATTATGCGGCCTTCTTCTTTGAATGGAATGGCTTGAGAGAAACTTTAGCTACTTTGGTATAATTCTACCGTTGCACATTTCAGAAATATTCAATAATTTCAGAATTATAGTGGTTTTCTTCTTTTTTAAGAATTCAAGAAACGGTTTGAAAAAAACTTAAAACCATCGTAATTTCTCAACTTCGTGAGGAAACATAGAATAATTCCAAGAAGAACATAGTTTATGAATGTCTACAATATGGTATCAAGCAAAAGTCTTTCACTCATATGGTTTACGATTTAGAAATTTGGTGAAGTCACATCTTCAAACGAGTTGAAATATGAAATACGCTGTATTTCCAAAAAATGTTGCAGATTTTAGGAAAGTCCAACGGTAGAACTATAGCAAAGTAGCTGAAGTTTCTTTTACGCCATTCAGTTCAAAGAAATAGGTCACAGAATTTTACACCGACCCTTTTACGCCAATATAAAGATTTGGAACCTATGCTAACCTTAGTGAGGAGATCCCTTAACATCTTATCGAACGATTTAGGTCCTTTCTCACGCACTTCGAAGTAAATGAGTTTTCATAATTTCAATTTTACTTATATTCCCAACGCTCAGAAAAAGTAGACAAAAATAAAAAAAGTACTTCCGCCTTTCAGATGTCAACCAAACTTTGATTCATTCCAATTTATCAAGTATTCTTCGAATTTTCAAACATGTAGAGTTATTTGTGCACGGTAATTCGGTACCCACCCGGTATTTATGCACGTTTACTGAAAGAAAATTTAAAATCTAAAAGCCTGATTTTCAAAATGCCATTGACGTAAAAGTTCCGTCATATATAGCAAATGTTAATATATCAATATAAAATACTGAGCTAATGCTGTCGAAGATCACACGCCCTTTCCACCGGAATGCTAATATTTTCAAACTTTTAATCGGGCAAAATATTGTTCGTTCGTGGTCACAAATATAACTCAACCAATATATGCTCTTGGGCAACATTGGAATCTTGGAAACCTGAACTCGCATGCCGAATAATCGTAGTGAATTTATCTTAGTTCATTGCCATAAGCTGTAGACTGTAGTCAATAGTGTTGAGCGATTTTGCAAATAGTTTTTATATTTGAGACGTGACTTACTTTTAAGTGAAAAACCTTTTAATTTTCGGGAAAAGCAACCTCCTTGAAAAAGATGACAATCATTGGAAATTTCAACAATAATCAACAAAAGCAACAACCCAGATAAATTTAAATTATGATTAGATATGCAATGTATTCAAAACTCAAACCGAAGCAATGATTCACCGTTCATAATTCTTGTTATTTAGGAACCCTGTAGGAGCTTAGTATCTCGGTAAAACTTGAAGTTTAAAGCAAAATCGCAGCTATGAGTCGAGTTTCCGTTGCAATTTTGAGTATATTTATCAAAGTTTGGCTTGATATGCTACTCAGATAAATTCTAACACCCTCTTGACGGTATATTTAATATTATGAGATGTGTATGTTATGGGGTTCATGTTATTTCATCGCAAGCAAGCAGGTCCGGGTTTTATATCCCTGAGTCATTGATTCTAATACAGTTAGTCGATGAAATATCCCTGTCCCATGTTGAATGGTACAACTGTGCAGTCTTGGCTCATTCCTTGGCAGAGATGGCGAGGGTAGGACGAATGCAAGTGGTATTCTTCACGATTTTTAATGTGCTAGTTGGAGGTAAGGAAAATCCGGAAAAACTAAGTAAAACGTGTATATGTAAGACATCTTTTTAATGCACACAATTCGTAACATGCAGACGGTCTAAATTTGTCTAATTAATTATACATGAACTTTTAAATATGATTGATAATTGTCATCCTGGAAAACCTTTTCAAGAAGCCTCGATCATAACTCAACTCTGCACTACATTCTTTCTGTATCATGTACTAATGTAATTTGTCAAGTTCGAAAAGAAACAGTATCGAAGTGAAATTTTGCGCATTTGATTTATCTGTTTATCACACAAAGATAGCAACACTCCACTCTGGAAGTATAAGATCAAATGAAACATGTTAGACATTGTTTATTGATGAACTTTGTGCGAAATTAATGGTTGTCTGCTGCTGCTCCTTGAATTCTTTCAGCAGCTCTCTGAATAAAAGTTCATTTTTCTTTCTTTCAACATTATTTAAATTGGCTTTACCTTCTGCAAAAAACGTAAAATTTCGAAACCAGACACGCCATTTTTCAGCTAGCTGGGATTTAGGCCCAGAAACATACATTTGATTCATTTTATCACCCATATTGATATCTGCAGCAAGAAAAACCATTTACAATGTTTCTTAAAGCATCCTCGTCGCCAAATTTAGTGTTCCGCATCAGGATTGAACAGATTTAACACACAAATAGCACGGCATGTTTCCACACACAGTGGCCATGATTCTCACGGTTATAAAACAACAACAACAACCACAGGGGGCCTAGTGTTTAATGTCTCAATAGGGCCCCCAATTACACTTTAGATTAATAACACAAATACTACAGACGCTGAGGCATTATGAAAAGGCTTTTGTTCCAATATTAGTTGCCCTATTTTCTTTTAGACGGCAAGATAATCTGCAAGGTAAATCAGATTTTACCCCTGTTTAACCTGGGGGCATTATGGTCCTCCTACCAAACTTTATTAAATAGAATTTGGTCAATCCAACAAATCGAATGTATTTGATTGCTTGAAAATTAACCTGGTTTAGATAAAGCGGAAGCGGGTTTAACCGTGTCAGTATGAATGCGGAATTACGCATAAATGATGTGATTCTGAAACTTCTTGAATTTGATCAAAATTTAATAGGCTACATAAATTGTCGAAGTTCATTGTCTATTGTTACATCACATGACCTCTGCATGCCCTTGTAAGGACACCGGCCACAAAGAAGATCAATCGTCAATTCTTTGCTATTTTCTCGTCATTCGCATAAAATATAGCGATACGTTATATATACTATTTGATTTCTCTTAAAGAGTGCTTTCATTTGATATATACCTTGTTAATATATGCATGCATCAGCAAATTTTAGTATCTTCGGTATAACGTCATACAACTTTATGACATCGTATTTCGAATAAATTAGTAAGTTATAATAAAACCTGCATGAAATAATGTGACCCCCGGGAGGCACTCCCATACTTAACCTGATGGGTTGTGTGGCTCAACAGGGTGTCGTTTTCTGATAAACATTATAGGACAGGGTATCAGGAGCGTCGAGAGGAGGGTAGGGGGTAAAAGGTCCGGGGCCCGTAAAAATCTCGTACCATAAAACATTATTATTGCTATAAAAGCTCTTTACAGCGCATTTTGTGACAATCTATCTGCCCTAAACAGTGTTGTGGCCATGCCCTCTTTTGAAATTTAGTCACCTCGTAAATGCGAGAGTGAAATACTCTGAATCAAACAACGAAGTTTAACCTTGAAATTTTTGCACTGCTCTCAGAATATTTTTGTACCTTGCCTGTGACAGCTGCATCTGCAGAGCGTTCCTTCAGCAAAAACTTTATGGGAAGTGCAATGACTCAGCAATGTTGAGCATCGAGAGTGAAATTGCGAGAACCGTTGACTTTGAGGACATTATAGATTAAGAGTAAAGTAAAGTATTGTTATGAGTCATGAGTGTTACAAACAGTCGTATTGGTATTCTTACTAACACAAAACGATGTTCTTGATTCATCAGTAATATTTTTTGCATAGCCTTGACATGGAATTTTAAAGCAATTTTTTTAAATTATTATTCTTAAAAAGGGCGTTTTCCTCAGAGTCTGAAGGGCGTGGTCACGGGAAATTTTGCCCATTCCATTCTTTGGTCATTCTTTTAAATATTGCTGCTGAGTTTGCATTTATTATAGTATCAGGTAAAATGTTTCAAAGTATAGCTCCTTTGAATACAAGTGAATTATTTCCGAATGTGCTTGCGTTTCTTTTTGGTAATTAATTGCAAGAGATTCTTAGTTCGTAGCTCATATTTCACGTCCTTTCTTTCGAAGAATGTCCACATGAATGATGGATTTTCTTGTGAAAGGGACTTAAAGATTTGAAGCATCAATTTTTGCAGCATAGTTCTCTGGCTTTTAAGAACAGTGTGCAAAGACTCATTTTCATGTCATTACTCATTTCTGAAATAAACAGTGGGGCAAAATTCCTCTCCCCCCAGACTAAAGACCTAAAGAAGTATACATTTTACTCGGGCATAAGAATCGGAACACTGGATTTCCATCGGTTAGTTGCAGATCCTTGAGGCAAGAAATCGGCAAATATATTGCTAACAGACATGATGAGATTTCTTGACGCCAGTCTCAATGTTAGTGGTTCGAGTCCCCGCCCTATTAACCTGTTACGTAGAGTGAGGAGAGTCGCCAATTCTCTGTAATTCCAGGCAAATGGAATCATGAAGTGAGGTCACCCGGGAACATGGGGGGGAGGGGGTGACTTGAGTCCTGGGATGACGGGAAGTGCCACCCAAATTTTAGGGAAAAAACCCACGCTCACGTATTCTCGGTCGATTTTCATACCCATTTTAAAGGTTTTTTGGGCAAAAAGGATGTTAACCCTATTACTACCGGGGGGCACAAAGTGCCCGCGGCAGTCATGATCTGATGTAGTGTCGTCATTTCGAGAGATAAAGAGCCGAGGTTTTGTAACTTTTTGATAGCTTTCTGATAATGAATAATTTTATTCATTTTGGATGGACGTCAGAAACTTTCAATTTAATGACATTCATCAAAAGTTTATGACGTCATATAATTAATAACAAATGCAATAGATAAAATTTTATTATCAAATTTGGCTCTCTTGATCATTTTAGATTATTTTAATGCATTTCAGAGTATTTGTATCAGTAATTAGGGCTTTGGAAAACTGGTGTAACTAAATAATTAATAAATGAAATAAATAATGAGTTTAAATAGATATTATATGGCTGATTTTGGCTCTTTTACGATTTTTGATAGATTCTAGACCCATTATGGAAGGAATTACTAAATAAAACTTTAAGTATTGCTAATTCTACCAATAGTTAGAAAATATCTCCATTTTCCTCCATTTTGACGGCATAGTGACGTCATAGATGTAATGATAAATAAAAAAGTCCCTTATTGTGTAGATTTTGTTACTGTGCACCAATGTACAAAGTCTCGCTCTGTGCCTCCCCCCCGGTACTGCAAGGGTCCAAAAAGCCCGGTATTAATAAGGTTAAACTTGTCAGAAATCAATTTTGATTCACTTTAAACCCAAAATTATGCAGATAAAGTTACCACCACCGAGTTTCAGAACTACAAAAAACATAATCCAACATTAAAAGCAAAATAATCGACATTGATTTGGTACAATTAAAACAACTACCCAATTCTACTGGGAGCGCCAAAAAAACTATCTAATTTTGACAGGCCACGATTCGTACACTACAGTACACCGATTTTAAAGTTGTATGACATAATGTTTAGCTAAACTCCAGAATTAGATTCTGAGATTTTTGTAAATTTTTAGTATTCTGCTTCTGGAGCAATAAGCGAGTTTCTTAAAATTTCTGGTCTCGAAAACACTGAAAACGATCAAAAATCGTTGATCAAATTTTCTAAATACTCAACATGAATAGACAAAGAGGAACTTTTTCGTGGTGATTTGTGGATTTAGAAATCGATTAGTTATATTCTGCAGCACGAGTGTTAATTCACCAACCGCCCTGTTGCGAAATTCTGGAGTAGTTGCAATGACGCGCCAAGCCAAGCCTTTGCCCGCATGACAATTCAATGAGATTCCATGCTTGCTCGACCTCGTGGCACTTCACTGTTTGTCATTTTAACCCCCTTGATACGGGAACTCAGTACTTACTACCTGCATGAATGTATAAAATCAATGCAATTACAATGAGCACAACATTTCTTTGTATGATTGAAAGTAATGTTACTTTTCTCGCAGCATTGAGCAAACGCTAGTGAAGCAAGGTATAACTGGTCGATTTCTAAATTCCCAAATCACCATGAAAAAGTTTTCTCTTTGTCCACTCATGTTGAGTCTTTACAAAATCTGGTCGAAGTTTTTTATCATTTTCAGTGTTCTCGAGAACAAAAAATTTAAGAAACTCGCTTCTAGCTCAAGAAAAAGAAGACTAAAAAATTTACAAAAATGAATAGAATCTAATTCTGGATTTTAGCTACAGATTAACCCTAATCCACATGGGCTTTTTTCAAGCTACCATTTATGGGTTGGGGGGGGGGTGCTTTCTACCCCCTCTCTGAAAACAGCCCAGAATTCAGTATAACTTGGCACAGTTATAGAGCAAGTAATTTGCAACATATAGCACAATTTGGGTGTGGTTGCCACAGTGACGTCATAAAGTTGAAAATTGGCCAAAATCAGGTTCTCAAGTTAAATTTGAGTTTAACGAAGATTTTGAAGGAACTGTATGCGGTATTTGGTCTAGTTTGTCAAAATACTTGCTGAAAAATGTTATTTTATTGTAAATAGCGATTTTCGAATGATATTTTGGTAGAAATTATTCAATTCTGATGACGTAATTTATGTTATAAATTTGTTCCATGTAAGAATAGACAAAAAGAAGCGGCAAAATGGTGATAATCCATCACAAATGCATCATTGGAGTGTTTTCAATGGAAAGAGATGGAAAATATTTTAAAAACTTGCTAATTAGCCAAAAATGCTTGCCAAAATGACGTCATAATAAAAATGCTGACGTCATAAATTTCCAGAAATTCCGGTATCAAATTAAAACCCTTTGTTTGCTGATTCGTTTGAGATATAATACTTCATTTAAACAAATTAGATGTTGGAATGGAAATAAATGCAACTGTAGACTCTGCAAAACATACATCCCGCAAGTTGGGTTTCTAACAGGATAGACAATTAGTATTTATCTTTCCTGTAATATATATTGCCCATTTTAATATTCTTTTTTTCTAGATTGTAAATTGTAAATATGTATTAAAGTAGGCCTTAATTAGCTGTAAATTAGCTATTCTATTTCTTGCCTACTGTAAATAAATTATTGATGATGATGATGATGATAATTTAAGCAAATTTCGCCATTGAAATCATCGAAAACAGCCATTTTGCTGATACCTGCCTCCAAATATGGGCATGTCACGTGACCAGTGAGTTCTATTGTTCACATTTTTCTTCATCAAAATGTAGCTAATAGGTAATTAGTAAAAGTCAGGGAGGTTGGGGGGCATAGCTGATAAAACCTTGAGGGGGGTGGAATCCACCCCCCATATGGATTAATGAATAATTTGGCAAGTTTGACTAATGACTGGATCATAAATATGGGTAATTGCGCCTAACATGCACCAACACAGTACTACAATTGACTATGACAATACATAATAATATTAGTAACAATTTGCTGTGAGCCTTGGGGGGGTGGGGTTGGTATTACCCTCCCTTGTTTTTCAATATTTTATATTGTTTATTTTTCTTAGTATCAGTTTTCATATTTCATATCCTTTCCTCTTCTGCACTACAAAAAACTTAATTCATGTTGCTCTATATATGAAAGCTACCCAAACCCCCGCGCTGTTACCGGCTGAAAAAATCATGCACATAATGTTATCGCTACGAAGTTGGGACATTTATCAAATTATATAGAAATGGCTAGAAAAGTTAAATGGGTGAACAAATTTTATGAATAATTTGGGAATAAATTCATCCAAAACAATTTTAAAACTTCGTCAATTTTCCATGGGCATAAAAGATTTTTATATGAAATAAAAGTGTAATTTTCGTAATTGTCCTCCCAATGAATCAGGCAACCATAACAATATTAACCCAAACTTCACATGGAGGGCGCTCTTCGCCCCCCCAACCCAACTTTTGTACATTGCACTTAACCCTATTACTACCAGGGGGCACAAAGTGCCCGCGGCATATATGATCTGATCAGAGGCGCCGGAAGGAGGATGAAGCGGCGGGGGCAGTCACATTAAAAGGGCACTACAGAATAAGAGAACTGATAAATTCTTGTCAGAAATATAATTTGTTATAGGTATCGATACAGGCAGCAGTGGTGGAGCGGAGCTTCTTAGGCCGTTGGTGATTCAGGCTTTTTTAGCTGCANAGTAACAATTTGCTGTGAGCCTTGGGGGGGTGGGGTTGGTATTACCCTCCCTTGTTTTTCAATATTTTATATTGTTTATTTTTCTTAGTATCAGTTTTCATATTTCATATCCTTTCCTCTTCTGCACTACAAAAAACTTAATTCATGTTGCTCTATATATGAAAGCTACCCAAACCCCCGCGCTGTTACCGGCTGAAAAAATCATGCACATAATGTTATCGCTACGAAGTTGGGACATTTATCAAATTATATAGAAATGGCTAGAAAAGTTAAATGGGTGAACAAATTTTATGAATAATTTGGGAATAAATTCATCCAAAACAATTTTAAAACTTCGTCAATTTTCCATGGGCATAAAAGATTTTTATATGAAATAAAAGTGTAATTTTCGTAATTGTCCTCCCAATGAATCAGGCAACCATAACAATATTAACCCAAACTTCACATGGAGGGCGCTCTTCGCCCCCCCAACCCAACTTTTGTACATTGCACTTAACCCTATTACTACCAGGGGGCACAAAGTGCCCGCGGCATATATGATCTGATGTAGTGTCGCCACTTCGAAAGATAAAGAGCCGAGGTTTTGTGACATTTCCTAAAATTTAATAGGCTAATTAAAAATTGAATTTTTTTTTCTCAAAATGGTAGACGCTGATCACGTGACCAATGTCTTTTCGACACGTGGTCGGGTGGTAAATAAAAGAAGTGAGTCTAGTTTTTGCCAAGATGATCAGATAACATCAAGAATACCACCATTCGATAGCTCTCGATGAGAGCTTTCTGATGATGTATAATTTTATTCATTTTAGATGACGTCAACAATTTTAAAAATAATGACGTCATCAAAGTTTATGAAATAACTAATAGCTAATGTAATAAATACAATTTTATTGTCAAATATGGTTCTCTGGATCGTTTTAAATGATTTTAAGGCATTTTAGAGTATTTTCATCTGTAATTAGGGCTTTTAATGAAAGAATGAAAAACTGGTGCAACTAAATAATGAATAAATGAAATAGATAATGAGTTTTAATAGATATTATATCGCTGATTTTTGCTCCTTGATGATTTGTGACACATTCTAGAGCCATTATGGGAGGAATTATAAAATAAAACCTTCAATATTGCTAATTTTGTCAATAGTTAGATAATATCGCATTTTCCGCCATTATCACGTCATAGTGACGTCATGGATGTAATAAAGAATAAAAAAATGCCCTATTGTGTAAATTTTGTTACTGTGCACCGTTGTACCAAGTCTCGCACTCATCTCTGCATTATTCATGAAGTTATGAAGGGTGGGCACTTTTGGACCCCCCCCCCCAAGTACTAAAAGGGTCCAAAAAGCTCGGTATTAATAGGGTTAAACAACACAAGACATAACAACCAAACTTTAAAGGAAAATTCCGGGGTTTGTAGAATTAATGTTAGAAAACAAACTTACCATCCCCGAATCAAATGACAAACTTTTTTCCGCATTTAGACTTCTGTTTCATCTGTCAATTCAATAAATATCTTCGTAGTTTAGGCCAAACGTTGCCACGATCGGTCTCCACTTTGCCACGACTACACGATAAGGAGGCTAGTCACGATTCAGAGGCAAGAAAACAATAGGGTGTCACTGAGCATTTGTCTCTGTTTTTATGACGTCACTGAGCAGTGGTCGCTTTTTAATACGTAATTTCGCAGAGAAAAGAGGAAAATTAGTGGAAAATAGTTCGATACACCATCCATAACAGCATAATCTTTCATTTTATCATCAATTATACCAACCCTAGACTTGCTCCAAGTCTAATTCTTTTCTTCGTCAGTAATTCTTCGTCAGTAGTAATGTATGGAGGAAATGCGAAGGAGAAAAAATTGAAAATGAGGCGGGACGGGGGTGAAGGAGCTCCTTCTTTCTTTCCCTTACCCCCGTCCCGCCTCGTTTTCAATTTTCGCTCCGTCGCATTTCCTCCATACATTACTACTGACGAATTACTGACGAAAATACTGACCAAGAATTACTGACGAAGAAAAGAATTAGACTTGGAGCAAGTCTATACCAGCCCCAGAATTGTCCTTTAAAGCGAATTTTAATCAAATTTAGTTGCCAATTATAATTTCGATACTTTATTGTTCTAGATTTGATCGCGTGACCACGATAGCACAGTATTTGGAGAGTTGTCGACAAAAAAGAGCTTAAAACGTCTACATTTTTTAATGTCTGGTCTGAATTACTTGAAACATGTATCATTGGATCGATCCTATTGAGAGCTTTCATTTATTTAGCATTTTCAAATTTGCTGTCATCAGCAAAAAGCTCGAGCTTTACGGTGTACAGCAACATGAACTATCTTTGTTTAACCCTATCTGACCTGGGTGTTTTGAAACACTCAATGCCTGGGGGGCGGATTCCGCTCCCCTCTTTATTTCAGTTGTTATATCAGATATGACCACCTAACTTGGCACAAATGTTATTCATCATACAAACAATGATTATTTAAAATCGTAATTCAATTAGCGCTGTTGTTGCTGCTGCTAGACCATAATAATCATTATGAGGTTGAATGACGTCATAAAAATGAAAGCATGTTAAAAGTTCATCAAACTTACATTTTCTTACAGAAATGAAAAATATAGATCAAAATACATGTAAATCAAAGATTTGATCTTAATAGACGATTACGGAAAAGATGGCGTCGGGGGGCATTTGACCAAGATGCATTGCGTTCTATAATGGAATCAACAGTGGTTCTATAGAAATTCGATCATCAAACGCAATGCATCTTGGACAAATGCCCCCTGACGCCATCTTTTCCGTAATCGTCTATTGGACCAATTAAAAAAGAATACGAGAGACATAAAGTTATTTTTCACAGAATGTCAGATGACAACTTGGTAACCATGGAGACAGTGCTAAATATAGAGTGTCAAAATTGTTATAATTTCATTGCTCTATGATAAAAAGTTAAACTTACTAAATCTCAGCGGCCTTCTACGTATATCGAACATAGCAGAAACAAAAATATACTAGGGGGGCGGAATCCGCTCCCCAGGTCAGATAGGGTTAAATCCTACCTTTCCAACCGTAAACAGTTTTGTAGGGTTAATGGTGTTGACTCTAAAATTGGGGACATTAGAAGTTGGTGTTACACAAGGCTCATGTCTTCGCCTCTTTCTCTTCCTCATCTACATCAATGATCTCCCACAGGCTGTCCAAGATTGCACTGTGTCCATGTATGCTGATGATAACAGTCTGTTCCAGCAGTCTTACGATTTTTCCTCAGCTGAATGAGGCTATCAACAGCGATCTTAGAAAATGTGATACATGGCTACAAGGCAACAAGCTTTCCTTGAATGTTACTAAAACTCATCCCATGCTTAATTCCACCAAGCAGAAACACAACATTCTCAAAAGTCAAAGTTAAGACTTGGAATTGAAAATACGCGATAATGAGCTTGAAGTAGTCAATAGACAAAATACCTTGGTGTGAAAATACCTTGGATTGGAAAGAATAAATCAATGCAGTTTCTACCAAGGTCTCCAGGGCAGTTGGTTTTTTAGAACATGCCAAGTCTTTTCTACCGAAAGAAACTTTGCAAACTCTCTACACAGGTATTGTTGAGCCCCACTTTCGATACTGTTGTTCTGTTTGGGGCTGCACCGGTTCAACTGAAATGAATCAGGTGCAAAAACTTCAAAACCATGCTGCTAGGATCCCAAGGGGGGGGGGTACTCATATATATTTATGATAGGGGTGCTCAGGCTGGGGTACAAACCATCAACCCAAAACAATAATTCCTAGCATAAAAGTTGACCCAAAAAAGTAATTTGTCTTACCCTACACACCCAAAAAAGTAACAAAAGAAATTGTAAATCATGCTTTTCTATATTTTTTAAACTGCTCTCAGATTTGAGACCCAAAAAAATAATCCAGAATTTCGTGAACCCAAAAAAATAACTGTACAATTGACTAACCCAAAAAAATAATTGTTGCCCAAATTTTAGACCCAAAAAAGTAACCTGAGCATCCCTATCCTAAAAATATATGAGTACCCCCCTGGGGCTAGGATAATAACGAATAGCAGCTTTCGATGCCCCAAGCAGACCACTTATTGAAGGGCTGGGATGGAAGACCATTGACCAACGTGTAGCTTGTGAATCCAAAATAATGGTCTTCAAGTCCCTAAATGAGCTGGCTCCACACTACCTTCCTGACCTCTTAACCCGAAATTCCCAATGCTCATCTTACAGCCTTCGTAATATGGGAACGGACTTAAGGTTTCCAATGAAAAGGTCAACAAATGGCCAGAGATGTTCTTCCTTTAGAGGTGCAAAACTCTGGAATCGCCTCTCAGCCGAGTCTAAGCAGGCATCCTCCCTGTATGGTTTTAAGAAAACTATTTAGTGATGAGGATTTCTTTCCTTACGACTCTAAATTTTGAATATTATTGTGTATAGGTTTTAAATATTGTAAATAGGGTTTTATAGTTTGATTTGGTTGATAGTTTTATAATACTTTTTTTTCTTAGATTGTAATTATATGTTTTTTATCGGCCCCTTGAAAACCAGCTTCTGCTGAAGGGCAACCCTCCTTAAAAGAATTAAATAAATATGAAAATATGAATAGGACGTCATTTAAATTTATGACCTCATCTTTTAAATAACTAAATGTATGAATTGAAAATTTTGCAGCAAATTAGCTTTATGTTGCATGTTTCATGAATTTTGAGTCGATATGGATTGGAAATAGTAAGATTACCATGAAGAAACTGCAGTGACAATCTGTCCATAGAAAAAAAGATAATTAAATGCTAATAGTTCCAAAAATAGATATCAAAATTGCAAGAAAGTATATATTTTGAATATACATTATATTTCTATTATTTAAGACAACTTTCATTAAAATCGATAAAGTAGTTAATTAAATAGGATTTTTCTTGTGAAAAGCCATAAATTTTCCAATTTTCCTTTGTTTTTGTTCGCCTAGCAACGAATCACGGGATTAATTGATTGCTATTGCTATTTTTAAAAAGCTAAGTGTCCAAATAACAATTGAGGTAAGTGTCACTGTTATATCCTTTGTAGTTTCAGAGAGAAAAGGGGGAGGCGAAAAACGCCCCAATGCCAAAACATCAAACAAACACCCCATCTGAAATAGGGTTAAATGATTTGCACTGCTCATCTTACGTTTGCTTATCTTCAACCGTCCGAAATTCTGCCAGTGGGAGACTTGTTTTTGGAAGAGTGACGTAAATCAATATTGGCAGATATTGGTAAATCCTCCTCCCGGGTTAATCCCCAACTTAGTTATTCAGTAAGCTGCACAGGTATGTACGAAATTCGTGTGATGACTTCAGGCAATAAAAACTGATGACAAATGTGAACTGACATGAAATATCAAATGTTGTAACCATCGCTCTTTATCTTTTTAACTGATGACATTACATCAAGATCAAAGTTGCCACGAGCATTCTGAGCTTCCCGGTCATAATAGGGTTAATCGAAAAAACTGAACTCTTAGAAAAATGTTCTAGTTAGCCCAAAATGGCGGCCAAAGCGGCATCATAATCAAAAGATGCTAAAACCATAAATTTCAGAGATTCCGGTATCAAATTAAATTTTTTACTGATTATTTCCTGTCGTTGATTTATCGATTATTCGGTTAGGCCAAATGGTAATCGATTATTCCATTCGGACTTCGGTCGATTAATCTATTAATCGGTTGATCGATGGTCGATGGACAGGCCTGGTTTTTATGAGTACTGAAAATATACAACGGTGTCCCAAAAAAATTGTTCGACGTTTGAACATTAAAAAATAACGATATAATAAAAGGACTCCATTGTAAAACAACCCTGTCCCTGAGACCTTAAATTAATTTAAAACACTGCAATCTTACAAATCCGCTGAATATTCCCGGAGATGTGAGTTTTTGAAGTTCAAGTTTGTGCGAAAGCTGTAATCATGTGGCTATCCTTTATGTTGTTTCTCGTGTATTTCAGAGCAAACTAAATAGCAATGGGAAAGAACTGTCAATATATTAACTTTTTTGAATTTTAATCAGCATGGAAGCTTTGAGGAATTCTGTTGAACAAAGTTTCAAAATGACTCAATGTTTTCTGGATACTTGCACTCTCCAGCGAATTTTGACAATGGATGGCTACAGGAATTAAATTACTTTTAAAGTCCTATTTGGTTCGCTCTGATATCAAAAAGAGGCATGCCATGGGATAACATTCTTTTAACGCGATTTTAGTGGTTGTTGCATTGCATATCAAGTCATTTAGGGATCTCTGATTTCAGCTGTCATGCAAACTTGATCTTTAAAAGCTCGTAACTCGATGAATTTTTAGCGGATGTGCAAGATTCTGGTGTCAAAAATTATTTCGAGGTCTAGAGACAGGACGATGTTGCCAATGAGCCCGTTCATAATATCTTTATTTTCAATATTTGATCAAATTTCGAAAAATTCTATTGGGACACCCTGTATGTAAATTCAATTTCACTGATTCATTTTATTCATTGATTTGATTGATTTGATTGATTTTATCTTTTTTACCCATGGTAGCCCCTCAATAAGAATAATTGATTTACAGGGGGCCATGCTAAAAACTTACAATAACTACTAA
>REGM01000143.1:1132817-1157132 GCA_004194415.1 Aurelia aurita | reverse complement strand
GGAAATTCGCCCATGTACCGTACAGCATTGTCGTCTATGGGTAAGATACGAGCGAAACCAGCTAAGCTCTTTCCTTTCAAGCCACAGAAGTTGAGCTTCCTTAATAAAATATCGTGGTCAACTGTGTCAAAAGCTTTCTTGAGGTCTATGTAGACAACAGCCGTGTATTTACCTTTATCAATGTTTAAGTAAAATATTCATTTTAAATTCTTTATATACGGTGGCAAGAATGGCTGCTTTTCAGGGGGCAAAACCTAATTACAATTTGGATTAAAAAAATAAAATGCTTACAATGCTAAATTAGAATAAAATGATGAATTTAAAATCAGCTATTTACAGCGTGGTCTTTAAAAGTACATTTAAAACTAGACAGAGAGATGGCTAGCTTGACCTCATGCTCTAAATCATTTCAGACCGTTGATCCACGGAACGAAAATGCTTTTTGGCCATTGCTCGTTTTCATTCTTGGAGCAAGCAAGTCAGCTTAAGAATTTCTTCACTTTACAATCCCCCGAGTTGAGTTTCTCATGAAAAGAGTTTAAATTAAAAACATATAATACCAAAAAAGCTAGGTAGTGTCTATTACGCCGTTGTCAAAAGTTATCTACGTTATCCTAATGTTACTTGCGGCAGCCTTCCAAAAACAAAACTTGATACCCTCCAAAGACTACAGCACAGTGCCTGGTCTATAATCAAAAGTGCTAGATTCAAGGATAACTTGTCATGTGACTGGCTGAGCGTTGAAAATCTTATTCGATTCGATAGATCGGTTATGACATATATGATTCTGAACAAACTAAGCCCTGAAAGCCTATGGGATAAGTTTAAGCAAAGATCCTCGCAGTTAAACTATGCAATAAGGCAATGTAGAGATCTTCTTTTTTCTTGGAAAGTCAATGTAAAAATTAATTACGAATTACCAAACTACGAATGAGCTACCATACAACACTACAAAAACGATACCAAAGGGAGCAATAGATCATGACTACCCCAAGGCCTTCACATGAAGAACATAAACCTAAAATACAACTAAATATACAATTACGAAAAGTTACCTATAAACTACACTACTAACGATTAAAAACTAATGGATACTATACTAGATTCTGTCTGACATTAGATGTCAGTTGAGGGTCGTGATGAATGAAATATTGTCACGAGCGCAAACTCGTTCTTATAGTTTATATTGGAAACAATGCCTGACATCTAATGTGAAACAGAATTTACAAAGAAAAAGAACATTTACGTTAAGGGACTTGGTGGCTGCTTAGTAAATAACTGAAGTTTCAAAAGATCTTAATCAGACCGACCAGTTTCGTGGACGAAACATAAAGTCATTTCGAGTATATTTCTGTTCAAGTCATTAGAAAAGTCTTGATCACCAAATAACAAAAGCTGCGTCAAAGCATCATTTGAAAGATTGGTAATTTGTACAAATGGTCATAATAATTCTACAATTCCAGCGAGAAGATCTTGTCGTTGAACATCATCGGGGCTACGGTAATTTACTTCAGTTTCACCAGAGCAAGGGGCTGCCAAAGTGTTGCGAAAATAAAGTTACAGGATAAAAGTTTTAGCCCGGTTTGCCGGGCTGAAATTTCAGTCCGCTTTTAACAAACGGGCAGTATTTTTAGCTTTATTAAACAGGCTCAAAAATTCCATATGATCACAAATCATAATATTTAACTGGATTGAAATTACTGGAGCATGCGCGTGTAATTTTTAAATGATTTTCCGTGCAAAACATAGATTTCAGCCTTATTCAAATTTCAGCCAGGTTAAGCTTATAAACGGGCTGAAAACTCTCATATATTCGGCCCCAAGATTCACATTCAGAACAAGATTCAGATCAGTGGCGTAACGCAGTTTAGGGCACCTTAGTTCAAGAACTAAGGGCCCCCGACCAAAAGGGGCCCCGAAGGGGGCCCAACAGAATTTTTCCATAAGCTGTGCTTTGGGGCCATATGTGCAAAAAGGCTTCTTTAAACCATAGCTTTACACCCATCTCAAAAACCTTTGCTGGCATGTTGTGGGTGCGCCAAAAAAACTATCCACTATTAACAGGCCATGATAAATCGTACACTGGACTGATTTTGAAGATTTAGAACGTAATCTTACGCAAATATCCTGAATGAAATTCTGAAATTTTTGCAATCTTTTAGTTATCTGCTTCTTGAGCTATAAGCGAGTTTCTTAAAATGTTTGATCTTGAAAACACTGAAAAGGACAAAAAAACAAGGATAAAATTTTGTAAAGACTCGACATGAATGGATAAAGCTAAAACTTTTTCTTGGTGATTTGGGAATTTAGAAACCTATTAGTTTTAATTTGCTGCACGAGCGTTAAATTCTGGTGAAGTTGCAATGATGTGCCACGCCAAGCCGTTCCCTGCATGGCAATTCAACGAGACTCCATGCTTGCTTGACCTCATGGCGCTTCACTGTTTTTCTTTTTAACCCCCTTGACACAGGAACGCAGTGCCAGCACCAAAGTATAATTTCAATGAAATTATAAAAGGAAAGATGTTTCTTTGTTCCACTAAAAGTAATCTTACACTTCTCCCAACGCTGAACTATCGCTCGTGTAGCAAATTATAACTAATCGATTTCTAAACCCCCGAATCACAACGACAGTTTTCTCTTTGTCCATTCCTGTGGAGTCTTTAGAAAATTTGATCCACGTTTTTTGATCATTTTCAGACTCCATTTACTCTGTACTGGCTCAACTTTGAATCCGTAACAAAATTGTAACGGATCAGCCTCCCATTTACATTTTTCCTGCTGATCCGTAACACGTTTTTCCTTCGATCTGTAGAATAAGTTTGTTCCGGAGCAGTGTAAATGCTTTTGAATCGTAACAACTTCGTAACGGGTCAAAACTGTACCGGTACTGTGTAAACGTGTTCTCAATGTTTTCTAGTAGACCAAAGATTACAAGAAACTCGCTTATAGCTCAATAGACAGATACCAAAAAAATTTACAAAAAAATCTAGAATCTAATTCAAGATTTTAGCTAAAGATTAAGACATAAATCTCCAAAATAGGTCCATTGCACGATTTATTATGACCTGTAAAAAATGAACAGGTTTTTTTGGTGCACCAGGTAGAATTCTTTTACTCAATTTCTGTTTTCACTGTTTTCACTGCTGTATGCATTCTCTGCTGTGTGACTCGGATATTTGACAGATTCTCTGAAGTTATCTAATTTAAGAATTTGTCGTGTATGATATGAATCATAGTTTGCTTAGAAGATGTTTGACACCGCATTCACATGTGGATTCCTATGGCACCATAATAAGCCTCTTCCATGTATAGGGCATTTTCTGAGGTTCTAATTGGCGTTGTCTTAAAAACTTTCCCGGGGTAACCCCCGCTTCTTGGTCACTGCGTAAGGGCCCACTCACACTGAGTTCCTAAGGGCCCCGAATGTCTCCGTTACGCCACTGAACTTCAGATTCGAGAAAAAATTCATATTCAATAACAATAACACAAAATATCAAAATCCAATACGAACCAAAACCAATTTACTGATTAGGGAAGGGGGATTTGATTCCCAAGAAATCGTTTACCCCTTTGGCAAAGATCCTTTTGTTCTCAAGAAAAAAAATACAAAACGTTTTTCGAAAGAGTGAAATGCCCCTCGGATTGTCTCTGTTTTGAGCAAAATTGAGTTGTCCAAATTTGACATTTGAATGAATTTCAAAACGAGTCCAGGGGGAGGGCACAATTTTTTGATTAATTATTCAGAAGCAAAGACATGTAAAGGAAATCTGAGACACTTTCTGCTAGATTAATGTATTGAGAACGCAAGAATTGCACTGAGGTTTATGTGAAGCTTACTTGGAGGGGTTATAAAAGGGAGGGAGGTCCAATTTTTACCTTCTCCGGTCTAAAGCGCACAATTCTTGGATAATCGTATTCTTTTTGCTTATAATACTCTCAATTTAATGATAAATCGAATGACGTATACACGTATTTTTTTTTTATAAGAAACTGCTTATAAGAAACTCAACTCTCAGATCGCCAAAAAGTTAAGAAACTCCAGTACTGGGAAAATATAACTTAAGAAACTACCTATTTTAATAAAGGAATCCTAAGCATATTTTTACTTTATCTTCGCTTGTTTCCTGTATCATATTACTCAGAAGGATTTGAGTAATGACTATGAGTAATATCTACACATTGGAAAGGCTTCAAAAACTTTGTTTCGAAATGTTCACAAGGGCACAGGTAGTAAACATGAAGATTGTTATGGAACCTTTAAGAAACTTGTAAGAAACTCTGAGTACCGAAAATCTGATGATTTTAAGAAACTTTCAGTACTGGCTAAAATTCTTAGTTTCTTATGAAAAAAATACGTGTAGTTTAACAGGGTTATGTTGCGTGCGTGACAATCAAGGGAGAAAACACGAAAGGAGTGGTCACTGAAAGGGTACAGTAGCCTGAAAATAAGGGCACTTGTTGACAAAAAAGTTCTTTGATCCTTAATTGTGTATGTTCTTCTTTGCGGGGTTTTACTGTAAAACTGCCATTTTTAACTTTGCGTTGGAATTAGCAAAATGCTGACACATTCAACCGCTAAAATAAGAATTGTACATCATAATACAAAACAACCAGGCAGCAAAATAAACAGCTTACCACAAGATAAGATTGCCGTTGCTAAATTTGAGGAAGCTGCAGAGGATTGCGTATTGTATGATGTTCCCTGTAATATTATTGTTTTCATCCCTTCCTTCCTGCAGTTGTTATTGTTGTTGTTGTTTTTATTGTTGTTGTTGTTGTTATTGTTGTTGTTGTTGTTGTTGTCTTCTGTAAATTAGTTAGCATCAAAAATATTTAATTATAGTTCCTATTATGTTCGTTCTGTTTTGTTATTCTTCTTAAACTTTGTTAGTAGGTTTTTACCTTATAATACATGTATGTTTAAGAAGATTTATAAAAAAAAAAATGAAAAATCCAAGAGACTAATTATGCAAATATGGCATACCGGAAAACCGAGACCCGACAATGTCAAGTGGGATCCGGGACCCGGGACTTTATGGTGGGACTTTATGGTGGGACCCTTTGCCTTAAGTAAGTACTAATGTAAGATAGCGTTCTTGAGTTTCTGATATTCAGAAACTAGGCCTAAATGGCTGCACGCTGTGGTAGGGTCGGTACTAGATCGTAGTCTCCCAAATCACATGACGTCGTTCAACCATATTTTCCTCGTAGTCACTTGGCCTCAGCCTGGTGCAGGCATGCGCAGAGTCACAAGGCTGGACTTCACATTTTTCGCAAAGCTTCTAGGCCATCATTCAGTTTCAGTTTATTATTTGTTCGGCTTATTGTAATCTGCGTAAGCATGCGTAAGTTACGCATCCATGCGTAAGTTACGCATTTTGCAACAAAATGCGTAAGAGGATGCGTAAGATGGTGCGTAAGATGAAAGTTACGCGTAAGATGATGCGTAAGATGAGAGTTATGCGTAAGATGATGCGTAAGATGAAAGTTATGCGAAAGATTTCACAAGAAAAGTCGCTCCAGAGCCGCATAAGGCGACAGGATCAGACTCTGTTGCACCCAATCAAATCTGTTGAACTTAATCATCAAATTGAACGTCACTCTTCTCGTGCGCTTAATTCAACGCCCGGGGGGGTACTTCATTGTGAAGTCATACTGGACGTGCCGCTCATATGGGTGGATTATTTCATTTGAAATTCCCTACACATGGGTCCGATATTTGGCTTGATTCTGATAAAAGGGTTGGTATTTTAGGATTTTCTTACCAATGTGTCCCGAAAATGGGTCCCATAATGATTAGCCACAAAAGGGCCGCAAAATTACCGAAAAATCTCTTTTTGCATTTTGCTGTTCTTTAAGAAAGGGTTTCAAAATCAACCAAATTCANCGCTTATGGATGTAGGAGAAACTTGACTAGGAAGAACCTTTGATTAGGACTTTCTATATTCGTTGATATGTTCCTCTGCTCACTTTAGTCTGAACTGACGATTTGAAAAGTAAAGGTCAAGCCAAATTTTATACAGCTGAGCTGTGAAAAAATGGCTTATCGTAATCTGCGTAAGCATGCGTAAGCATGCGTAAGTTATGCATCCATGCGTAAGTTACGCATTTTACAACAAAATGCGTAAGAGGATGCGTAAGATGGTGCGTAAGATGAAAGTTATGCGTAAGATGATGCGTAAGATGAGAGTTATGCGTAAGATGATGCGTAAGATGAAAGTCATGCGTAAGATTTCACAAGAAAAGTCGCTCCAGAGCCGCATAAGGCGACAGGATCAGACTCTGTTGCACCCAATCAAATCTGTTGAACTTAATCATCAAATTGAACGTCACTCTTCTCGTGCGCTTAATTCAACGATTAGGCTCGGCGCACAAGAAGAGCGGCGTCTAACTCGGGCCTAAGAAACTGTGCTAGAAGCCATCACATGCCAATTAATTCGAAGGGTAAGGCCGAAAAGTCGGAGTTGTCGGAGATCTCGGAGCAATGACTCAAACTTTTTCAACTCCGACTTTTCGGTTTTCACCTATATGCTGAAAACGAAAAGTTGGAGATGTCGGAGCAAAGACTCAAACTTTTTGTGTGCAAATTTCAGCTCCAAAAAATTCTTTTTCAATTTGGAAAAACTTGAAATTTTGCGTTTGGCTCCCTTGGCTCTACTGAGTGCAGGGTCACACACAAGAGATATTTATTTCATTTTCAGTGAAATTACTAAGCTCTTAAAGATATATTGAAATACGATGTTCACTATTCCGGATGTTTACAAATAGCGGACAGCGATAAGGTTTCTTTACAAGAAACCTTATCGCTGTCCGCTATTAGTAAACATCCGGAATAGTGAACATCGTATTTCAATATATCTTTAAGAGCTTAGTAATTTCACTGAAAATGAAATAAATATCTCATGTGTGTGACCCTGCACTCAGTAGAGCCAAGGGAGCCAAACGCAAAATTTCAAGTTTTTCCAAATTGAAAAAGAATTTTTTGGAGCTGAAATTTGCACACAAAAAGTTTGAGTCTTTGCTCCGACATCTCCAACTTTTCGTTTTCAGCATATAGGTGAAAACCGAAAAGTCGGAGTTGAAAAAGTTTGAGTCATTGCTCCGAGATCTCCGACAACTCCGACTTTTCGGCCTTACCCTTCGAATTAATTGGCATGTGATGGCTTCTAGCACAGTTTCTTAGGCCCGAGTTAGACGCCGCTCTTCTTGTGCGCCGAGCCTAATCGTTGAATTAAGCGCACGAGAAGAGTGACGTTCAATTTGATGATTAAGTTCAACAGATTTGATTGGGTGCAACAGAGTCTGATCCTGTCGCCTTATGCGGCTCTGGAGCGACTTTTCTTGTGAAATCTTACGCATGACTTTCATCTTACGCATCATCTTACGCATAACTCTCATCTTACGCATCATCTTACGCATAACTTTCATCTTACGCACCATCTTACGCATCCTCTTACGCATTTTGTTGTAAAATGCGTAACTTACGCATGGATGCATAACTTACGCATGCTTACGCATGCTTACGCAGATTACGATAAGCCATTTTTTCACAGCTCAGCTGTATAAAATTTGGCTTGACCTTTACTTTTCAAATCGTCAGTTCAGACTAAAGTGAGCAGAGGAACATATCAACGAATACAGAAAGTCCTAATCAAAGGTTCTTCCTAGTCAAGTTTCTCCTACATCCATAAGCGTAGGGGAAGATAAAATCTGGGGGGCTGCCCGATAAAATTTATATTGTTTACCAAATTTTTTGCCCGACTTGGGGTGGATTTTTGCCCAAAAAAGGCTGATTTTGGTAAATTTTTCCAACGTTGTTGGGCTGCCGCCCCCAGCCCCCTGGCTCCTACACCTATGCCTACACCTAATCAATCTAATTTGTCAAGTGTCAATTCAATGAAAGTTTTGACGAAATTTGCCCTTGCAATCTTTGGTTCCACCTGTCTGAGTATGAACAATCGCTAAAGCAGTAATGCGTTCTTTTACATCATCATCATCCCCATCATCATTACTTTATTTACAGTAGGCGAGAATTAATTATAGCTAAATTTACAGCTAATTTAAGCCTACTCGACTATACAATATATACAATATTACAGAACAAATAAATTAAAATATATCAAGGCTAATTACACGAGGATAAAAACATAAAAGTCTATCCTGTTAGGAACCCAACCTGTGGTATATATGCTTTGCAAAGCCTGCAGTTGCACTTATCACCTTTCCAGCACCTTATTTGCTTTTTAAAAATTGAAAGGGTGCTAGAATCTTTTATTTCATGTGGTAATACCTGCCACAATCTATTTCCAAGGAATGCTATAGTCTCGATTCCAAGGGAAGTAGTGCGTACCTTTGGAAGCTGCGCGTCGTTACCATGTCTTAGGTTGTAATCAATGTTTCGCTGCATGAAAGTTTCCTTCATGAAAGTTGGATTGAGATCGAATTTTGTTTTAAAAATTTCAGTCATAAGCAACTGCAGATTTCTTATATGGAAGGGCACTGAATTAGTTTGTTCCAAGAGAAAACCAAAATCATGTTTGTAATCTTTCTGTGCGATGCGCAGTACATGATGAATGCATATGATGAATAATATAGAAATGAAAACAATTGGTAAGGTATTCATTCAATAGATCATTTCAATAAGGACAATAGAGACAACAAAAATTATTTGCATTACTTAAGCAATATTCCTATTGTCGTCACAATAGCATATCTCTTTGTGCTTTAGTCTCTACCATAGAAATGGTCTCTACAATCCTACAATCCCATATCTCTATATTTAGACATGAGGAAAACACAGAGGCTAAGTGACTACGAGACTTTATGTAGAGTGAATGACGTAATGTGATTTGGGAGACTATGATTTAGTGCCGACCGACCCTGTGGTAGGATACAGTATCCAGTAAGAATGTTTAGCGACTGTGAGAATGAAACCAACAAATATTGCGACAGTTTAATATAAACTTGTTTAAGCCACCAACAAGGTATCATAGTTTCTTTGATGGTCAGTGTATTTTCTTATTGTAACCGGTGATATCAATGGCTATTCATTTCCTTTCAACATGTTTTAGCACGTGTTATCATGTATTCATGTATTCATGGGAGAATGAAATCATCCGGAATAAAGTTGTTATTCCCCTCTGAGATGACACTCTCATCCTTTCAAAGGGATAACACCTGCTAAAGCATGTAAAAGCCACCGGGGGGGGGAGTACATGACTTGTGGATGTACGGTGGTCTGCCGCCCTGTTTTTAGAAAGCCACCCTCTTCTAATTGCCAAAATTTGCCTTCGTACCCACTTTTATGATGAATTTTGGCGGAAAAATACCAGTTTTTAACGACTTTTTGCCGATTTCAGCCGAACCGACCCATGTCTAAGGAAAAATCTGCCAAAAAATGACCCTTTATTAGAGAATTTTGGGCGCAAAACCCACCCATATAGGCGGCAAATACACGTAATCTCAACATGTTATGTATCCCCCCCCCCGGGAAAAGCCATTGCTGCAAGGCGGAAATATTAGAAAAATTTGGTCGTGATTTAGGTCTGTTTTGAAGGTTTCTTAAGGGCTTTTTCGAGAAAATCCATCTCATAGTGTCAGAGCCGAGTGGCCGATTTAATTCAGGTAAATGTTATAATCGATTTGAATATGTCCGACATTAAATGATATGCTGACATATTTGCCAATTATTATTATTATTATTATAACTTTATTAAAGTGTCATAAATATTTAGCAATAATACTAATTGGGGACACTATTTAGCCTGAATACTATTTTAAATTGTACTAAATAAAACAAAATAAGATAATCTAAAAATGTCCAAAGAAATATAAAAAAACGATTTAATTACATTTATCATATTTTAAAAAGAACCTAAAAGTCAGTTATTCATTACAATATTTACATTGTCCCTTGCAGCTGTCTGTAGCTATGCTCACTAGATCCAACTGTCTCACACTTTTACGAAAGGAGTTCAAACTAGGTTTTTCTCTGTCACATTTTCTTAATTTAGACCATAGACTAGGCCCAAAATATCTGATTGAATGTTTGCCATTCACTACTGTTCTGTATCTTGGTATAACNTTAGCGAATAATCACAACTATGGTTTAGATATCTGAAATTGAGTGAAGATAGCTTATGCGACATGGAGAGTAGGACGAGAAGAAATAGTACAAGAGTAGCGATAATTCAGTTTCTGAGGTAACGAAAAGAAACAAAGCTAATCACAAGGGTCAGTTTTTAGAGTATAGCCAAAGGAGAAAAGAGAGGTTGAAGAAAGCGGGACAACGGAATACTTACAGAGTACAATACATAGCACATTGTGCACAAGAAATGAAGCAATTTTAAGGACAACTAGCATATGAAATATAAAGAAAGTAAAACTAAAATGAGAGACAACAACTGGAAAAAGTTGGCAAAAAGAATTTGTACTGAGTTTTGAAAATGGAGAAAGCACAGCAAGCAGGAAAAATGTTAGAGAGACTGCAATGGATCTTCGCTTAGTATATGCCACTAAGATCGAAACCGTATTTTCTCGCAGAGCTGTTGCTAAATTGCCCATTTTCAACGATTAATTTGCAAAGTGGATATATTGAATATATAGATTTGTAGAGAGTAGGGATATAGCAACAGTTTCGAAGGCGATAAAATTTATAAAGAGTGGAAAGAGGAAGATGAAACGAAGGAGAGAAACGGAATGGACATAGAAGTGGTATTGAATGCTAATTCAATATGCCAACAAAATATACATAACGTTAATATCAACCCTTGACTTTGCTTTCAAATGTATCTCCATATTGCACTCCTATCCTTCTTCGCCAGTGTTCTTACAAGTACGCGTAATATAGACATAAAAAGCAGCACACAGATAAATACTGTAAAAGACCTATTAAGACCCTCCCCGGGAGGCTTATCAATTTTCGAAGGCTATAGAGGGGGCCTTAAAGAGAGGGTTTATTAGAGAAAGGACTTATCCACAAAGTCAAGGCTAGCAATGATAGGTTTTGGGTCGTTACTTTATATTTTCCAGAATCAACAAACTGCTTTGCAAGTAAAGCTCACAAATTCAACGTAGTGATGAACCCAAATCACACGGAAATTGCGATTTACATTATTTTGGTTCAATAGATGGAGGATATTTAGAAGCCTTTTGTGTTCCATATAAGAGAGGGGGAATTAATGGAGAAGACTTAATAGATATTCAAATTTTAGCTTCAAAGAAAAGGGCTTATTAGATAGAGGACGTAATAGAGAGGGGCTAGATAGAGCTTCTCTTTCCTTCTCTAACGAATGCGAAGCACGATGGCGGGCCGGCGCGGCGCCGCAGGCGACGCGCGGCAAGCCTAGTCCTTTATAAATTTTCAAACTTATTATCGTCATAAAATTACAATCGTAAATACTAAGATTATGAAAATTTGTATTTAGACTAAAATTTGGGTGCTAAATCCAGATCCGTGGTCAAAAGTTTCGTATGAAGAAATTTTAAAAAATTTCCAAAACGTGGCCGTTAGTTGAAAAGGTGTATTGATACAATTCTTGACATTATGGACACATTCAAATTTGAAAGTTTCTTTGTGATTCTCAAAGGCACAGTTTCTTAAATTCTTGGGCATCCTACTACCAGATAGCTTCTTAAAAAGAGTTTCTTAAATAAAAAAATGCAATTCAAACCTGGCCTGGCATTTTCTGTGAAACATTTTATGTTTATTGATATATCTTGCAGGCATTGCATGTCAAATTTGTTACATTTTTTAGTTGAAAAAATTTTTTATTTGTCTTGTTTGAAGAATTTTGTCTCAATGAAAGACTTTGTTCACACTGTTTCACAGCATAATCACAACATTACAAGTGCATTACAACAGATCTTACAATAAGGTTTTCTTTTATGGGAGGAAGTTCCTTTTCAGCAACAAATTACATAAAAAAATGCACAAATACAGATATTTTTCTTTGGAAGTTCCTTTAGCAACTAACTCGGATTATGTCATCATTGCACAAAACAGTAACTTCTCTTGGAAAGCTCTTTTACCAGTAACAAATTATGATAATACTGCATCATCAGGAAAGTTCTCTTGAAAAGTTCTTTGTACCAGCAATCAGGAAAGTCAACAGAGACATCTTTCTCATCTCATGAATTAACACTAACAGATTGAACTGTGAGTTCTCTTGGAAACTCCTTTGATCAGCAAGGTTATGAAAGCAAACAAGGAAGATCTCTTGGACGTTCACCTGAAAAATTGAATATTCTAATATTTGTTGCTTTAAAACAGCATAAGATAACAAATGTAGAATTTACAATGATAATTAATAACACAGAAGGGATAATCAGCCCCATTTTATTTACGCCAGACTTAATTAAAAAGGTTATAATGGTTGTTGTCTGCACTTCTCCTCTTCTCCTCTCCTTGGTCTTGAAACAAATAGTCCACCCTCCTAGTTGCATCAAACGTTATTGTTTGCACTTCACCTCTTCTCTTCTCTTCACCTAGTTGCATCAAACGTTATTATACCTCATAAAAAGTGAGAGACGAATTCCAGCAGCTTAAATCATGTACCTGCTTTCTACCCATTTTGAGGCAAACGGGCCTAAGTATTTGATAAACATGGCTAATAGAGAAGTCCACTTACCTACTTTCACTTTCACAGAGAAAATCCTTCTTCGTATTTGTACCAAGCTTGTTCGAAGATTCTACGTTTGGTCTTTAATACCAACCAAATGCCAAGCGAAACTGGAGGTTCTGTGCTGCTTTGCTAGGCCCAATCACACACCAACACAACAACTCAGAGCATTGAAACAATTGAACGACACTGGGATGCATTTGCAGAAATCAGTCATGCTTTCAGAAATGAGCATGACTTGAGGTACAAATTATTTGCAATGGTTTTTGTGGATGAGAATATTCAGCCAATCAAAACGCACCATTTATCTATAAAGCAGGACTGGGTTATGATGATTATTACGACGAGGTCATGCTCGTCGGAATGTGCATGACCAAGCTTTGTTCTTCTCTTTTGTCTCAGAACAGGACTCTTCTGTCGAGCATGACCAAACATAGGGTACCAGTTTTATGGGCATGACCAAATACAGGGCGCTGCATCCGGTTGGTCATGCTCAAGGATGAGAGCATGACCAGAATGGATGCCCTGTGTTTGATCCTGCTTTCAGGATTGAATCTCATTGGATGAGCTAGACTGATCACGGGGGACATCATTGGACGAGCCATACTGACCAGGAGGTTGCATTCTGTCGAACTTGTATTTCTGAACGAGAAGGGGGACAAGAAACTGCGTTTTCGGGAAGAAAAAACTATATTTTTTGTGATAAAAAAATGTTACTATTGAAAATGCTTGGTCATGCTAAGCATGACCAGCATGACCTTTAGCTTCGCCATTGCCTGTGCATGTAGGCATGTGCCAAAGACAATAGGTTATGAAAATTTTATGTTTGTACCGGGTGTCCAAAAAAAAAAGCATACAGATTTGGTCAACNACGTGTTTGTGCGATCATTCCCTGGAGCTAATATCGATGCCATGAACAGTTACGTTTGCCCCACGATGAAAAAATCACCAAGCCGAATTATTCTTCATTGCGGAACAAATGATCTGAACACAAAACAGTCCCCCTGGACCATTGCCGAAGATATAATTGAACTTGCTAAGGCAATAGAAGATAATCACACTGAAGTTCTGGTCTCAGGTATTGTTCAGAGAAGAGATCAATTTAATGGAAAAGCACTAGAGGTAAACAAGGCTCTGGAAAGAGAATGCGAGCGTATGCGACTGGGATACATCGACAACTCAAACATAGACCCGGAATTCCATTTAAATGGAAGCGGGCTGCATCTAAACATAGAAGGAACAATTATACTCGCCAACAATTTTATTAGGGCAATGGGGTACTGACTAAATAGTGAGGTTTATGATTATGAACGACAACCTCTCCCTCCCCCTTTTGAGCTACCACCTTCAGAAAATGATTTCCTTTTGAGTAATGATGATTTTCCTAGCAGCCAGCAGCAGCCATTATGTTTAGAGACGGAAGACATGGACGGAAAAACTGTGCTTGGGAAATTAAGAGCAAATAATGTAGGACGCTTGATAATTGGATACGTCAATATCAATTCAATAAGAAACAAACTTGAAGGTTTAGTGGAAATTGTTAGTAGTAATATCGACATTTTCATGATAGCGGAAACAAAACTTGACTCTTCCTTTCCTAATGAGCAGTTTTCCGTCCATGGCTACTGTAAACCCTTTCGATTAGACAGAAACTGTAACGGAGGTGGTCTTTTAGTCTATGTCAGAGACGATATTCCTTCATTCCAGCTAAAATCTTTTAGCTTTAAAGATGACATCGAATGCATTTGCTTTGAGATAAATCTTCGTAAAAAGAAATGGGCCCTTTTTTGTATATATCGACCACCAACACAAGATCAGTCCTATTTCTTTGATGAGCTAGGCAAAGCAGTAGACCATTATAGTGAAAAATATGAAAATTTTATGTTTGTGGGTGACTTTAATGCAGTTGAAACGGATCAAGAGATAACTGATTTTATGAATCTTTTCGACCTTAAGAACCTCGTTAGAGAGCCTACGTGTTTTAAGTCCAGTAACCCTAGGTGCATTGATTTGATATTGACAAATAGAGGGCGGAACTTTCAGCAAACAACGGCTGTTGAAACTGGATTATCAGATTTTCACAAAATGGTCGTTACAGTTCTGAAAGCTTCCTTTGACAAGCAAAAGCCAAACGTTGTTAACTACAGAGACTATAGAAACTTTCGAGAGGAAGTATTTCGACAGGATCTTGAGACAGAACTTGCTGACCTTGATGCTCAACGTTTGACTTACACGTCTTTTCAGGATGCCTTTGGAAATGTCTTAGATAAGCATGCACCGATGAAAAAGAGATACATTCGTGCTAATGACAGTCCATTTATGAACCGAACTCTTCATAAGGCGTTCATGCTAGGCACGAGACTAAAGAATAAGTATAATAAGAATAGAACAGCTGAAAACTGGGATCCTTTCCGCAGACAGCGCAATCTTTGCGTTAAAATATCCCGTAAGGCAAAAAGAGATTTTTATAACAAACTTGACATTTCAGCAGTTACCGACAACAAAAAATTTTGGAAAACAGTCAAACCTTTTATTTCGGATAAGAGCTCATCAAAATCACGAATAACGTTGGTTGAAGAAGGGAAAATTGTATCGAACGAGTCTGATGTAGCTGAAACGTTTAATAACTTTTTTGTCACAATAACTGATTCTCTTGGAATTATCGAAAATGAAAATATCATTCTTGATGCTGGAGATATTAGTGATCCCATCGATCAAATATTGTACAAATTTTCGAGGCACCCAAGTATTCAAAAAATTCGCTCACTCAATGAGAACAATGGTTCTTTTTCATTTGAAAAGGTTTCAATTGAAAATATCAAAAATGGGATCAGTGAACTAAACACCTCTAAAGCAACCACTTTCAACAGTATCCCCCAAATTTGTTAAAATCTGAGTCAGAACTAGTTTCTACACCCTTGCAAATCATATTTAATAACTCAATAGAGCATTCTTCCTTTCCGGATGAACTGAAATTAGCCGATGTCTATTCGCTTTATAAAAAGGAAGCCAAAACTTTTAAGGGTAATTACAGACCTATTAGTGTGCTCCCAACAGTGCCAAAGGTGTTTGAAAGGCTCATGGGTACACAAATTTCTACACATATGTCTCAGTATTTATCATCTCTGCTTTGTGGTTTTCGTAAGGGCTACAATGCTCAACATGCATTGATGCAGGCGATCGAAAAATGGAGATCGTGCATCGACAAGGGTGGGAAAGTTGGAGCTATCTTCAAAGGCCTTTGATTGCATTCGACATGACTTACTGATTGCTAAGTTACATGCATATGGTTTTAGCCGTGACGCTTTATTGCTTGTCCACAGCTATCTGGAAAATCGGCAACAAAGAGTAAAAATCAATGGATCTTTCAGTAACTATAAACATATTCAGCTCGGTGTTCCCCAAGGATCCGTCCTTGGACCTCTCTTTTTCAATATCTACATCAATGACCTTCTGTTATCGATTCAAGAGACGGATATATGTAACTATGCCGATGATACAACCATTTACACGTTAACCTAGATAGAGATTACATATGCGTCTCGCAAATGTAATCTCTATCTAGGTTAGAAAATGAATCCAAAATTATAATCGAATAGTTTGAAAATAACTACATGAAACTTAACGAAGACAAATGCCACTTTATGATTTTTGGTGAAAGAACAAATCAAGATGTCAGCATAAATATTGGCAACAGTACCGTCAATAATTCACAAGAGGAGAAACTTTTACGGGTTTTGATTGATGCAAATCTCAGTTTTGAAAAACATGTAAGCAATATTTGTAAAAAGGCTGGTAACAAACTATTTGCCTTGTCACGCATGTCCGCATATCTAGAAACTGATAAATTAAGACTTTTGATGAGAGCATTCGTAACTAGCCAGTTCCAATTTTGTCCTTTGGCATGGATGTTCCATAGCAGAAAGATGAATAGCAAAATCAATAGGCTCCACGAGAGAGCCTTGCGAATTGCGTATAAAGACTATACTTCCAGCTTCATAACCTTATTAGAAAAAGATAGATCTGTAGCAGNATAATTCACAAGAGGAGAAACTTTTACGGGTTTTGATTGATGCAAATCTCAGTTTTGAAAAACATGTAAGCAATATTTGTAAAAAGGCTGGTAACAAACTATTTGCCTTGTCACGCATGTCCGCATATCTAGAAACTGATAAATTAAGACTTTTGATGAGAGCATTCGTAACTAGCCAGTTCCAATTTTGTCCTTTGGCATGGATGTTCCATAGCAGAAAGATGAATAGCAAAATCAATAGGCTCCACGAGAGAGCCTTGCGAATTGCGTATAAAGACTATACTTCCAGCTTCATAACCTTATTAGAAAAAGATAGATCTGTAGCAGTGCATCAGAAAAATGTGCAATTGCTAATGACTGAAATGTTCAAAACTACTAACAATTTAAACCCCAGTTTTATGGACGAAATTTTCCTGCAAAGAACTGTCACATATAATTTGAGAAATAGCAATACATTATTACTTCCCATGGTACATACAGTTAATCATGGTACTGAAACAATCAGATACAGAGGGCGGCGTATTTGGCACTCCCTTCCACAGGAAATTAAGGATTCAAATTCTGTTCAACAAGTTAAGAATAAAATTAAATATTGGAACAATGAAGTTTGCGACTGCAGACTTTGCAGACAGTACATTCCTGGTCTCGGCTTTTTATAGTTTACACTATTGTTTTATCAACTTGGTAATTTGATATGAACTTTGTAATTTCATTGGCTTGTTTTTACTTGTATATATATTTATGTAACATTGTATTTAATTTGTTGACTTGAATTAGCTTTTTATGTAGCTATGTAAGCTGCCAACGTTAAACAAATTGATAATAATTGATTCCCAAGTAAGAGGAATCCTCTAAAATCCATTGATCATTTTTCCTGGCAACTTTCCAGATTTGCAGATTCCAACTGAAAGCGGAGGAGCATAGTGCTGTGTGGTCAGCGGCCGAAAACGAAAAAAAAAATCCTATATGCTACGTCTGGTGTGTATGAAACAAGCATCAGTGATCACTGCATGGTGTACTTTGTAAGAAAATTCCGTGGTGCATCGAAAAAACAACATAAAAATATTACTACAAGGCAACTAAAAAACTTTGATCAAGCTGACTTTATAAATGATTTGCTTCTAGTTGACTGGAAGGGTTTTGTCTCAAATGTCGATGCTAATAACCTCATCGTAGAACAGTGGACCAATATGTTTTCACTGATACCTGAAAAACATGCTCCATTGCGTAATAGGCGTGTTTCTGAAAAGTTTAGTCCTTGCTTGGTTGACACAGGATTTAAAGCAAATGTCTGCTGCTAGGGATAGGTTGAAAAAACAAACCGTTCGTTCAAAATCCAAAATTCTGATTGAAGCTTGTAGGCAGATGCGTAACAAGGTCAATAAGTTGAATACAGAATTAAAGCGAGAGTTTTTCACAAATAAAATTGCCTCGCATAAAGTTGATCTTAAAAGCACGTGGAAGACTATCAATATGGTCCTTAACAAGAAATCGAAAACCATTCAGATTTCAGCACTTGATGTTGATGGGAGGCAAATCTGTGGTAATAAAAGTATTGCAGCATCAATGAATTATTTTTTTGCAGTATTGCCAAAACCCTCAGCAACAAAATACCTGAAAAGCAAAATCCTCTTCTGGAAAATGAATGCTCGGTAAACCCAAAAATCTACGCTTTGAATTTGAGGCCATTAACATGTCTCAGTTAGAGAGGGTATTCGGCAAATTTAAAACAGCTAAGGAATCTGGCGCTGATAGTATTGCGAACCAGTTTTTGAAGATAGGCCTACCCGTTATCGTTGAATCACTGTGTGACATTTTTAATCTTTTGATCGCAACTGGTGTATTCCTGGATAGTTGGAACTTTGCAAGAGCGACCCTTACTTTCAAAAGTGACCAATCTAATGATCGATCTTATTATAGACCGATTTCTGTGTTTCCGTTTATGTCCAGGGCTTTCGAAAAGTTGATTTACAGCCAGCTTTATGAATACCTTGACAAAAACAAGCTTCTTTTTTCCAAACCGTCTGCTTTTAGATCACTGCACTCTGTTGTCACTTGTCTGCTTAACTGTACAAATGACTGGTATCTTAACATGGATAGGGGTCGGTATACAGTGATGGTATTCATTGACCTGAAAAAGCTTTTGACACAGTTGATCATGAAGTTCTACTTAAAAACTGACAAAGTATGGTATCATAGGTCTTGAAAATGCCAGGTTTGCATTCTATCTGTCTAATAGAATGCAGTTGTGTAAAGTAAATGGTGTATCCTCAAGCTAGATGATATTAATTGTGGAGTGCCACAAGGCTCTTGTCTCGGCCCTCTTCTGTTTTGATCTTATTAATGATTTGCCATTTTCTCTGCAAGATAGTCAAGTTACCATGTATGCTGATGATACCACCATAACATATTCTTCCAAGAACATCGATGATCTCAATTAAAACCTAAATAGAAACTTGAATTGCCTGAACCAATGGCTTCAAGGAAATAAAAAGTCTTTAGATGTCATTAAGTCTCAAGCTATGGTTGTAGGATCTCGGCCAAATCTTAAGAGATCTCCGACAAAAACTTAGAGTCCCTTTCCTTTTCCCTTTGTGACTCACAAGTAGAGATTGTTGAGAAACTAAATACTTAAGAGTTGAACTAGATCAGCTACTTGTTAGCGATGAGCACATTAAAATTTTTAAAGTATGCTAAGAAATTGGTACCCCAGGAAACTCTTGGCCAGACCTATAGGGGTATCGTAGAACCCATTTCCGATGCTGTTGCTCTGTGTGGGGGAGCTGCGGGGGATCCAGGCAACTTAAACTGCAAAAGTTACAAAATCACGCTGCCAGAATTGTGACCAATAGCAGCTATGATACACCTGCTGATGCCCTGATACAGAAGCTAAATTGCCAGATATCGCTGAAATTATCAAGCGAGGGACAGCGACCATCGTTTGCAAATCCATAAATGGTCTTGCACCTACGTAGGCCTATCTCTTGAATATTTTTCAAAACACTCTTCATGGGACACTATCAAGTTAAGAAAATTCTGAGACTGACTTACGTATCCCTCTTATGAAAACGGCAAATGGGCAGAAATCATTCTCATATCGTGGTGCGCATATTTCGAACAGCCTTGAACCTGAGGTTAAGCAAGCACCCTCTTTATATACTTTTAAACATCGATTATGAAGTATGAACACAATGTATTTATTTCTAGATTTCATTTTTTTAATTAGCTTCTTTATTTTAGTTTCATGCGAATTGAATTGTAAATTGTAAATTTTTGTCACGGCCCCCTGAAAAGCAGCCTTAGCTGACGGGGTTACCATGGATAACCCTAATTTTAACAGGGTAAATTTTTATTGATTTTCTGCCGGGGAGGAGGCGTTTTTCGCCCCCTAATTATCTCCGCAACTATAACAGCTATGATAACGAGACTTGCACTATATCATGATTGAGCAAAGGAGAATCCAAAAATTTTATTACTTAGTTTGTAGTCACGTGACTGGTTGCTAGGCAACCAAAAACAATAAACACTTTGACGAAATCGAGCTATTTGCATAAAAAGGTCTATTTTTGCTAAATAACTGGATAATATCAGCAGAAAACAATCAAAATACCTCATTGATAGCCTTACTTTGCAGATTCATGTAGTTTTATATGAATACTTTTGGTTCCTAATCAAATAACTAATTGATAGGCAATTAGATTCAATGCAAAGTTGTTAGTACAATAATGATGATTAAATACCATCATTTTCACATGTACTTGGTGATATCAAACATCTTCATGAATATTTGAAATCATTCCATGATTTTTGTCATGCAAGAATTACTAATTAATTAGAAATATGACATCATAAAGATTGATGACGACATACAATTTGAAAATTGGTGATGTCCACAAATATAGATAAATTATATATAAAATGAAAGTACTCATCGAGACAAATCCAGTGTTATATATATTGTTGAGATTCGAGAACAATGAAATAAATTAGAACCATTTTAATGATTTTCCTTGTGACATGTCTCCAAATATGGGTATCAGGTGGTCACGTGGTTAAAAAATCGGCATTGAAACTTTTATTTTTTGATTGCCAATTAAATTTCCATAAAATTCAAGAAGTTTCAGCGTTATAGCTATTATCGTTTAAGAGCTATTAAAAAAGGTTTTGAAGGGGCGAGAAACGCCCCCTCCAGTTATAATAGGGTTAGGGAATATAAAATCCAATCAATCAATCAAATCAAATCAAATCATATTGACTCTTTTGGTATTGTTCTGCGCATTGTAAATGAAAGTAAATTGGCTTTATGAATATTCCTTTACTTCGAAATGCATGAAAAGGGGATAGGTACTCTCCTCACTGAGGGCAACATGCAAATTTTCTCCATTTTTCCATTTGTCGAAAAATTACCAAACATCATTTTCTCCAAGGCTTCAGAAGTGCTTTTTATAAAAGTATCAGATCAGATACGTTATCGCTGTTATAAAGATTTGATTCTTAACTCTTGAAGGGGAATGAAATGTATTTGAGTGAGGAGATTGTTGATAATGTTGATCGAGGGTCTCGGGCCTCTTTTCTCGCATTTGAAAGTGATGGACTTTTTGTAAATTAAATTTACCTGTATTTTCGATGCTCATACAAACATATAAAAGTCAAATTTTTTTAGCCTTTAGTGCATAACGACGTTTCAAACATGAGAATTTTTCGTCCACCCCGTATGTTTATTAGCAGGCTCATTTATTCTTCAGATTACAAACCTATCATTTGCTCGTTTTAGTGGCACAGAGCTGCAAACAAAGGCAAGACGTGTCATTAGTTTTCGAACTACCAGGTGGTACACCGACTCAATTGCCAAAAGTGAGAGATGTTATTCAGAAGCTGGATGAATCCTTAAATTTGATAGACCATAGCTGTGTCAGACTAGGAATTGTTCTTGCGTGGAAACAAGTTGACGTGTTGACAAAACTTAGCTGTCCTTATCGAGAATCAAAGTGTTACACAGATGCATTGTCCAAAGTTATGAAATTAGCAGAAAATGAGATGAAAGCCAACGAGTATTCCAGTAGCTACGATAAGAACAGATTGGGAACAGCAATCGACGTTGGTCAAAAGATGCTGCACTCTGGTAAGGTTTCCAGTTAGTATTTTATATCTAAGAAGTCGGTAACAAATTTTCATGGGTGTTTACAAAATTTTGATTTAGGATATGATGAATAAAACAGGTCAAACTGAGCAGTGTTTATTCTGCCATCTACTCACTATCTTCGTACAAACTACGAACACAATTTTTCGTACAAACTTAAATGTATTGTTAAAAGACCGCCTTTGATGTAGCACAATTGAATTCGGTATCTTTCAAATAGTATTCGTTCATTGCTGCCAATACGTCAATAGTCGATTGCTTCAAAGATGGCATCACGACATTTCCTACCATTACCCTTTCAATCTGAAAGAATGCTAATTGATATGATTGGTCGATGGAATTCAAAGGATCGCGTTAGAAAACTCGCTGACGCCATCTTTAGCGCAAAATCTTTTGAATTATTCCTTAGCACGATATTCTTTCAAAGGAGGCAAACTTGAGCGGGCTCGCCCCAATTGAGCACCCAACGAATTTGCCTTTGTTGTGACCGTTTTGCGTAAATCCAAAATAAAAGAGTTTGGGCCTAGCCACAACAAAACAACCCATGACAACAGTTTACTGACACCCTTGAGTTGACTTTTCCTTATTTCTTTTGACGTGGCTCGATAAACATAAGAATTATGAAGTTTTAAAGTTTGCCTATCTGGAATGGAATAGTAAGTACCTTTGAATTCTCCTTCGTCTTTATGGCAGTGTTTTATTTTCCTCGGTTAAAAGTTTTTGTTAAGCCAGAAATGAAAACAACATGCCACGAAAGCGTTCTCTGCCTCTCCAGGTCAAGTTTAGAAATAAATTGACAAGCTTCCGCTTTCTTTGTGTTCCATGTATTCAATCTTTAACGTAAATTACAGGACTAAGCTAACGGCTTTTTCAGCCTAGTTTACAAATCAAAAATAAAAAGAAATGAAAAATGTCTTAATTTATGTACAGGTATTTATAAAATGGTTGAAAAATTTATAAGAAAAATTGTATATTTTTCGCTGATGCAATGCTCATGAGATGGGCTTTACATTTCACTTTGAATACTTCAACATTTCACTTTGAATACTTCAATTTGCTCGAATCTCCAATTGTAAAGAGTTCCGGATCTTCATACCATACCGTAGTAGCTGAAAGATTTGTGATGCTGCCTCCAATTATGTAAGGAGTTGCTAGCTGCAAACCTTGTGTTGTTGCTGTGAACACTTTTTGCATGAGTGAATAGAGAAGACATGTAAGGTGGTACCTATCCATTCACAATTATAAACATTAGTACAGCACATGCAAACTCAATTCTTTGATGAATTGGTAGTCAGTTTAATTATACAAAAAATGGTTTACTCCTGGATTGTCTATTTCTTGAAAATATAGCACGGGCACACTGTTTCTCAAGTTTTAGTAGAACATTTATTTGACTTGCATTCATATTATACAAAAGCGGGGGGCAATAGTCCAGGTGACTCAGAACAGCAGAGTTAGCGATTGAAATGAGGTTCCCTGTAGGCAGGAAAGACCTTAAACGTTTGATGATCTGCAACTCATAGTTATTTTCCTATTTAGTTCCTTCAGATGCAACGAGTAGTCGAAGTCTTGATCAAGGATGATACTGAGACAATTTTAAGATTCTGCATTGTCAGCCTTAAGGCCATCAATCTGTATTTCAACAAGATCCTGAACTGGAACAAATTTGCCCTTTTGCAAAAAATTACTAGTTTCGTTTTACTTGGATGTAGTAAGAAGTGAATATTTGCAGCATAGTCATAGATCTCATTTAGACTTGCTTGAATTTGAATATCAGAGGTGAAATTTTCAGCAGTTCTACCATGCGACAATGTTGTTGTGTCATCAGCAAAAAGAATCACTTCTCTAGAGGAGAATTGAGATGGTAAATCGTTCACATACAAGAGAAATAGCAGAGGCCCAAGTATTCATACAGACGAAATTTCACGTGACTTGATCAATTCGCGCTCGAAAACACGACGCCATCTTGTTTTGGGGTAAATCTTCAGAAAATTTCTATAGGAATCTATAGGAAATTTGCAAAAAGTTGCATAAAATTGCTCCTCTATTCTACCTTACGATAGTGAGTAGAAAAAGGATAGGTAGCAATTGTCAGTTAGACCTAAACCTATGAAATAAGGACACGAACATGCTGTTTTTAAAAGCAAAACAAAAATTTAGGCGAAGAAAGCTGTGAGAAACTTGCCTTTGCGACGATAATATTGTAAACAGCGGCACAATCTCCCTCATTTGTGAGTTGCTCGTCGCTTCTTTAAAGTCAACCTTCCTTTTAGACATTCGCCTATCTCTCTACTAAAGTTTTTGAATAATTTGAGCAGCTTCCAAGCTTTTTGAATTTATTCATTGCTATAAATAAACGAGACACTCCCCGTTCGACGCTATACTTTGTAATGGCTTCATTAGAGTGTCTCATTTATTTATCGCAATAAATAAATTCAAAAGACTCGGAAACTGTTCAAATCATTCCAAAACTTTAGCGGACAGATAGGCGAACGTCGAAAAGGAAGGTTGACTTTAAAG
>REGM01000143.1:1105916-1131871 GCA_004194415.1 Aurelia aurita | reverse complement strand
CATACATACATACATACATACATACATACATACATACATACATACATACATACATACATACATACATACATACATACATACATACATACATACATACATACATACATACATACATACATACATACATACATACATACATACATACATACATACATACATACATACATACATACATACATACATACATACATACATACATACATACATACATACATACATACATACATACATACATACATACATACATACATACATACATACATACATACATACATACATACATACATACATACATACATACATACATACATACATACATACATACATACATACATACATACATACATACATACATACATACATACATACATACATACATACATACATACATACATACATACATACATACATACATACATACATACATACATACATACATACATACATACATACATACATACATACATACATACATACATACATACATACATACATACATACATACATACATACATACATACATACATACATACATACATACATACATACATACATACATACATACATACATACATACATACATACATACATACATACATACATACATACATACATACATACATACATACATACATACATACATACATACATACATACATACATACATACATACATACATACATACATACATACATACATACATACATACATACATACATACATACATACATACATACATACATACATACATACATACATACATACATACATACATACATACATACATACATACATACATACATACATACATACATACATACATACATACATACATACATACATACATACATACATACATACATACATACATACATACATACATACATACATACATACATACATACATACATACATACATACATACATACATACATACATACATACATACATACATACATACATACATACATACATACATACATACATACATACATACATACATACATACATACATACATACATACATACATACATACATACATACATACATACATACATACATACATACATACATACATACATACATACATACATACATACATACATACATACATACATACATACATACATACATACATACATACATACATACATACATACATACATACATACATACATACATACATACATACATACATACATACATACATACATACATACATACATACATACATACATACATACATACATACATACATACATACATACATACATACATACATACATACATACATACATACATACATACATACATACATACATACATACATACATACATACATACATACATACATACATACATACATACATACATACTGACATTATTTAGTTGTTACTGCAGGTCAGAAATTCAGCTAAAAAGCTGATGTGGACCTGCAAATTAAAAGTTCAAATGAAATAAGAATTTTTACAAAAATTTGTTTAAAAAACGTAGTAATTGCTAAAATACATGAGAAATTGTTAAAAGTAAATGTAATTAGAAGTGTCTTTCTTTGTAACGATCAACGATGATCCGAAAGATATATTGTCTAGCAGATTACTTTGTAATTTTTCTTCAAAGCAAGTTTAAAAGAATTGTAGTTTGGGGAACATTTTACCCCTCTGGAAGTGCATTCCAGATAATAGCTGCACGATGTTTGAATGTCTGCTTTCCAGTTTCTGAACGTGGTCTTCCTAGTATCACCTTTCGGTTGTCTCTCGTAGATCTTGTTTGCTCTTTTTTCAGCATTAATGAATTAATAGCTTCATGTAATAGGTCATTGTAACACTGATATGCAATACAAGAAAGTCTCCTTTTGTACAAATAGATTATTGACTTCCATTTTGCATGCTCAAGTACTTGATGGTTTGGAACTGAAGATGGCATTTTGTAGATAAGTCGTGCTGCTCTAACATGGACGTTTTCAAGCTCTGCTAATGATGCTATGCTACATGATCCCCACACTAATATACCATAAGTTGCACTTGGCAGAAGACCTTTGAAATAAATTTCTTCTTGGACTTTGAATGACATTGATCTCAGTTTCTTTAAAAACTTTAATTTAGGTTCTTACAAAGTTTTCTGATTTGTGATTTCCAATTCAAATTATTGTCGATAGTAATGCCTAAACATTCAGACTTTTCAAAAAATTTTTGATTTGCTTTTCGTTGAGCTATACAGGTTGTAAAGGACCTATGAACTCTTTCTTTTTAATAACCATAATTTCTGTTTTGTCAGAGTGAATTTAAAGAAAAAATTTTCGACACCACATGGCAATATCGTCTAACATGCTCTACAGGTCACATATCACTTGGTCAACCGTATCGCCAACACAGTATGCCTCCGTATCATCTGCAAACATTTCAATTTTTCCAGTTTTTGTACACTCTGGAAGGTCTGAAGTCATGATTGCAAATAGTCGTGGCCCAAGAGCAGAGCCTTGTGGTACTCCAACATAAACACGTTTTATGTTTGATTTCACCTGCTCAATTTCAACATATTGTTCTCTGTTTGCTAGATAGTCAGAGAGCCATTCATTTATTTTGCCTGTAAAACCGTTTGCTTGAATTTTTGATCTTAAAATGGAGTGGTCGACAGAGTCGAAGGCTGTCTGTAAGTCGATAAAAAGTACAGCAATAACTTTTCCTTTATCTATGGCATCTTTCCATGTTTCAGTCAAGTGAAAAGTAATAGTTCAGTTGAACGTCCTTTCATGAAAGCCCATTGATGCATGTAAAGCATTCCCAATGTCTCATGAAGTTGATTCCACCCCCCCCCCTCTTTTTCTCCGCTGTTACAGTAGTTATGATCTTTTAACTTAGTAATTAGATGGATTTTGATGCTAACAATCAAAATCACGTGATAAAATCAAATCAAGGCTATTGTTCTTGTTGCTATGACAATAATAAGAAATGAAGTTATGATTTATGGTAATGGGCATCATGATTATAACAACAAAACAAGGGATAAAATTATAATTTTTGCGTCAAATTGAATTGGATATCATTACATACATGTATAAGCATAATATGGATCATATTTAAGATTATTAATTGTAACAATTTCAAAATAGGTATTCAATTTTCGTCGACCACTCAGTAATTTTTAATTTTTAATCTTTCGATCGCAACTGGTGTATTCCCGGATAGTTGGAAAATTGCAAGAGTGGCCCCTATTTTTAAAAGTGGCTAATCTAATGATCGATCTAATTATAGACCGATTTCAGTGCTTCCGTTTCTGTCCAGGGTTTTCGAAAAGTTGATTTACAACCAACTTTATGAATACCTTGACAAAAACAAGCTTATTTTTTCCAAACAGTCTGGGTTTAGATCACTGCACTCTGTTGTCACTTGTCTGCTTAACTGTACCAATGACTGGTATCTTAATATGGATAGGGGTCGGTATACAGGGATGATATTCATTGACCTCAAAAAGGCTTTTGACACCGTTGATCATGAAATTCTACTTAAAAAACTGACTAAGTATGGTATCATAGGTCTCGAAAATACCTGGTTTGCATCCTATCTGAATAATAGAATGCAATTCTGCAAAGTTAATGGAGTATCCTCAAAGCTAGACGATATCAGTTGTGGAGTGCCGCAAGGGTCGTGTCTTGGCCCTCTTCTGTTTTTGATCTATATAAATGATTTGCCATTTTCTCTGCAAAACAGTCAAGTTACCATGTATGCAGATGATACCACAATATCATATTCTTCCAAAAACATCGATGATCTCAACGAAAACCTAAATAGAGACTTGAACTGCCTGAAGCAATGGCTTCAAGGAAATAAACTGTCTTTAAATGTGCTTAAGACTCAAGCTATGGTTGTAGGATCTCGACCAAATCTTAAAAAGATCTCCGACAAACAAATAGAGTCCCCTTCCTTTGCTATTGGTGACTCACAAGTTGAAATTGTCGAGAAAACTAAATACTTGGGAGTTCAACTAGATCAGCATCTTGTTTGGGATGAGCACACTAGATTCTTGCGTGCTAAGGTTTCTCGTGCTTTAGGATTTTTAAAGTATGCTAAGAAATTGCTACCTCAGGAAACTCTTAGCCAAATCTATAGAGGTATCGTAGAACCGCATTTCCGCTACTGTTGCTCTGTGTGGGGGAGCTGCGGGGAATCCAGGCGACTTACACTGCAAAAGTTACAAAATCGCGCTGCCAGAATTGTGACAAATAGCAGCTATGATGCACCTGCTGATGCACTGATACAAAAGCTAAAGTGGCCAACTATAGCTGAAATTATCAAACGAGAGACAGCGACGATCGTTTACAAATCCCTAAATGATCTTGCACCTACGTATCTCTCAACTATTTTTTCAAAAAACTCTTCACGGGACACTATCAAGTTAAGAAACTCAGAGACCGACTTACGCGTCCCTCTTTTGAAAACGACTAATGGGCAGAAATCATTCTCATATCGTGGTGCGCATCTTTGGAACAGCCTCAAACCCGAGGTTAAGCTAGCGCCCTCTTTATATGCTTTCAAACGTCTACTTTAAAATACGACTACAATGTATTAATTTCTATATTTTAGTTTTGTAATAAGCGTATTTATTTTTAGTTTTATATGAATTAAATTGTAAATTGTAAATTTTTGTCACGGCCCCCTGAAAAGCAGCCTTAGCTGACGGGGTTACCGTGTTTAAAGAATATAAAATGAATGAAAAAGAATATAAAATGAAAGTAAAAACTTAATTGCCATGCTTACGGTGCTTTATTTAGACCCTTAAAATTTTAATCATTCGATACAGTATAGATGTAAGGTTAAACTTGCGCAATCTTGGGATGCTGCATTGCATTTTTTAGAAGTAGCAAACAAAAACTTGGTAGGGGTGGGGGAATCCACACCCCCCCTCCCCCAGGTGAGATAGGGTTAAATGTTTTTATGTATCTGCAGATCTGCAAATAGAGAAAAGTAGTGTGTATCATGAATTTGATCAAATAACTCATTTTTATATCGATTTTTCACCCGTCTTTTCGAACAGAAGCTAACATGCACCAACTGTAGTCACAACAAAAAGGCCCCATAATGAAAAAGGAAATTTACGGATGCTTTGTATAGGTCGTTTGCAGTTAACTTTACATGTATCAGTTTAAAGGTTTTGTATAATCTAGTACTAAATAAACTGAGGGAACAAGAACTTGCATTACGTTTTGGTTGTAAGTGACTATCGTTTATATATATATATATATAACCGTACTTGATAAGGACCTTAAAGCATTCTTTAGACGAATAAGACTTAGAGCACACTTCGGATATTCTGAATATAACCCAAAAATATTACAAAAATTAAAGGAACGGAATAGTTCATTTACACCGCAAAATGTAGATACCACTATCGAGACCTTTGAGTCTGCAGTCTTAGAAGACATCAAAAACCAAGATAAACAGGCAATGCACGCGAATAATCTTACGAAAGGAGAACGCAATGCACTAAAGTGCTTGTGAGAAAGAGATGACATACTGATTACACGAGCCGACAAAGGAGGTGCCACCGTTATTTGGGGTATTGAAGAATACCTCACAGAAGCCAATAGCCAAGTAGGAAACACATCGTTTTACAAAAACTTAACATTTGACCCATTTCAGGGCTACATTAGAATAATTAACAACTCCTTAGACGAAATGCGCTCTCAGGACAAAATAGATGCAGAAGCAATAGAAATTTTAAAAGCTCCTAAAAATGTAAAACCGGCAAGATTCTATCTTCTACCAAAAATTCATAAAAAGAATAATCCAGGCCGCCCAGTTGTGGCATCGACAAACTGTCACACGACCAAATTATCAAAATATGTAGATCATTTTATACAACTGCTTGCGAAAAAAGTACGATCTTACATAAGTGACACTACAGATCTACTTCACAAAATAAGGAATATAGGTAAAATACACCCGATAATGCGTTACTCGTAACCATGGATATAAGGTCCCTCTACACAAACATATCAAACGAAGAGGGCTTATTATCCCTTAAAAATGCCTTAAACACAAGGCCCAACAAAGAGCCACTAACTGAGGTCTTATTGACCCTTATGAGACATGTGCTCACACTTAACTGCTTTGCGTTTAACGCAAAAAGCTATCTACAGACAAGAGGGTGTGCCATGGGCACGGTTGCGGCACCTTCATATGCTGTAATCTTCATGGGCGAATTCGAAGAAAAATACATTTACCCCGAAGTAGGCAACGATTGTTTATATTACGGTAGATATATTGATGATATTCTGATGATATTCAAAGGCAACGAAACGAAATTCAAAACATTCGCTGAAAATCTTAACACGAAACACCCATCAATTAAGTTTGACTATGAAATATCAAAGACATCAATTCCTTTCCTTTACACCCGCATCTATATAGACAAAAACCTACATTTACAAACAACTATCTACACCAAACCAACAGATACACACAATTACCTGCATTATAAGTCAGCTAACCCTAGACACCTTAAAAATAGTTTACTTTACTCACAAGCACTTAGGCTTAGAAGGATATGCACGAAAGATAGCGAACAAAAAAGCCATTGCCAAGAAATGGAAGCAAATTTTAGCCGCCGAGGATATCGCAAAGAAATTCTTCAAGGTCAGATTCGTAAAGCCATCACGACCCCAAGAGAAACTACATTGCACAAAGTCTCAAAAGAACGATCAAAAAGAATCCCCTCAGTAACTACTTTCAATTCTACACTCCCCCAAATTGGTAACATTTTAAGAGAAAAATGGGAGACCCTCAACATAAAACCAAAATTTAAGAAACTTTTCTCGGAACCTCCAATGATCGCATTCCGTCGGTGCAAGAACCTACGAGAGGTCATTGGTTGTAACACCATAAATGACAACAAAGTCTCAAGGAAGAAAGTAAAGAACAAAACAGCTAAATATTGCTCACCATGTAACACCAAAAGAAGCTTTTGCTGCAATAATGTCATCAAAACTAACTCATTCACTAGTGTAGTCACCCAAAAACATACAAGATCTTTCATAAATCAAACTGTAGGAGCATGAATGTCATCTACCTCCTTGAATGCGTTCGCTGTAACAAACAGTATGTTGGGAAATCTGAATGGCCCTTTAATTACAGACTAAATAACTATCGCTCAAGAAAAAAATCAACGCAATACGACAAGCTCCTTCTGGTAGAAAAACATTTCAAAGAACAACATCACATCTTTACGAGAGACGCAAGGTTTACGATAATCGAACGAATTGAGAAAGAAGATGTCGAAAATATGACAAAATTACTTGAAACCCACGAGGATAACTGGATTAAGTGACTGCAGACTCTTACACCAAAAGGTCTGAACAATAAACTTAACCACCCAGACAAATATTAGCAAAAATACCTCCCAAAAAACCAATGGATAGGCCATTTTCTTTCCGTTCGCTCATTTATGCAATACTTTGTTTCCCTGTGGCCTATCATTTCTACACATAAAACGCAAGTAGGATGTAAAGTCCTTCCCGGCATGCAACAGGAACCACTTAACTATGCGACGCGGCTGTGCTCGCAGCCAGTTTGTTTTGGGCTCGCTTGTGTGAACATCTCTGGAACTAGTGCTCATTTATTGTTTAAGCCTGCTCATGACATTGTTTATTCTGACGAAATCTTTCTGTTCTGGGCTCAGATAACATTTCTGATGCTTGCTCTGTTGTCTGGATTTGTTGTGGTGAGCCTGCGGGAATTTGCAGAGTCATGCACACGACAAATGAGGAGTGGCCTATAAGAAAGTAAAGATGGAGAAAACCTACCTGCCTGCAGCCACGCGAGGAGTTGTATTTGTTCGAAGATAAAACTAGAAATTTTCGTTCACTGCATCTTATTGGATGGCTTTATGGAACTTCTGGGAATGATTAACTACGGGAAAGCTGCAGTCACCTCCGAACCAAAATGATTTCAAGTTGCCTAGCCTATGCCTTCCTCTCGATTATGATAACATGTATTTTGAGTGCATGATGGTTGCAAGACATTTGTCGAGGAGTTCAACATGCCTAAAGTCTTCAAGGATATAGCGATACTGTTTTACTTTTTATGAGACGAGCTGGGCTTTTGAATCAATCAACATCACCCTGAACCAGCAAACATTGCTCTTGTAAATCACTTTCTCTTTGTGAAATGATATTTATAGGACTATGTTTTCAAGTGAAATTGTTTCATTGGACGTTTGAATTGAAAATCAAATGGCTTGCAGAGGTGGTACAGTATTTGATTTCATGTAATAAGCATNGTTGTATTTGTTCGAGGATAAAACTAGAAAGTTTCGTTCACTGCGTCTTATTGGATGGCTTTATGGAACTTCTGGGAATGATTAACTACGGGAAAGCTGCAGTCACCTCCGAACCGAAATGATTTCAAGTTGCCTCAGAGCCTAGGCCTTCCTCTCGATTATGATAACATGTATTTTGAGTGCATGATGGTTGCAAGACATTTGTCGAGGAGTTCAACATGCCTAAAGTCTTCAAGGATATAGCGATACTGTTTTACTTTTTATGAGACGAGCTGGGCTTTTGAATCAATCAACATCACCCTGAACCAGCAAACATTGCTCTTGTAAATCACTTTCTCTTTGTGAAATGATATTTATAGGACTATGTTTTCAAGTGAAATTGTTTCATTGGACGTTTGAATTGAAAATCAAATGGCTTGCAGAGGTGGTACAGTATTTGATTTCATGTAATAAGCATCAGTCTGAAGTGAAGGTTTCAACTTACAGTGATCTAAACATGGACTGATTGTGAGAACTAGAAGTTGAATGATGGCAGTATTTTTGGCTCTTTAATTTGTTGTTTTGTTACCCACCACCTTTTGGAGACACTGTCCTATAATATGCAGAGATGCATCAGTCAGGATGAACTTGTGATGGTTGGATGGAACATATTAGTGTTGCATAGGTAGAGACAGAATTGACTTTCTTGTAATTAGGAAACAAGACTTTCTGAACACTATCAGAATCTGCAGGGCAGGGGTAGGAGAGGGCGGATTTGGGGCTAATTTTCTTGAAGAGAAGCTAGTAAACATTTTATCATAATCAATGCTGTTTGCGAAGGCCAAGGCTTGTTTTTACAGTCCGTCAGCTCTACCAGCTGTTACCCTTGTAGATTCTGCTTTGCATGATGAAATATTTTATAAAATTTATGTTTGTAGGCAGTTTTCTATAAGTGGTTAGCCCTGCTGATTGTATTGTGTAGAAGAAAGATTCATTGAAAGAGATAACAGACATTACATAATAATGATTTTCTTTTGCACATTTTATTCTATTACGTAGCTGAAAGCAATCAATGTCCGTTGTTTAGCGTCAATACTAAGCAATGTGACCTTTAACAAATACAGGGTGTATCTTCCTCTGCTTTCTCCTTTGAGTTTCAAAGATAATTTCACTGGACTCTTTAAAGAAATTCTCCATGATTTTGTGAGTATTCTTGCTGCCTGCAGAGANATAAAATTTATGTTTGTAGGCAGTTTTCTATAAGTGGTTAGCCCTGCTGATTGTATTGTGTAGAAGAAAGATTCATTGAAAGAGATAACAGACATTACATAATAATGATTTTCTTTTGCACATTTTATTCTATTACGTAGCTGAAAGCAATCAATGTCCGTTGTTTAGCGTCAATACTAAGCAATGTGACCTTTAACAAATACAGGGTGTATCTTCCTCTGCTTTCTCCTTTGAGTTTCAAAGATAATTTCACTGGACTCTTTAAAGAAATTCTCCATGATTTTGTGAGTATTCTTGCTGCCTGCAGAGAAAATTGATTTATTCAATTTACATTTTGGTAAAACTCTTGGGAGTGGGATTTTTATGCTAGGATCTTGACTAAAAAGGTAAAACTATACCTTACTTTAACACTCCAATCTTCTAAGAAAATATCAGGAAATTGTGCTGGAATCTGCAACTAAGATCTAGCTAAGAGGCACCTCCAACCTGGAGACAACTATTTTTGCTTTACAATCACATAAAATTCATCAAGTCTGTGGAATGTATAAAATAATTTCAAGCACATTTTGTCTATAATAGTCACTTTTAAAAGAACAGGCATATATGACTTACTTATATAATTCAACCTTAAATAAATAGATGTACTTGAGCAACGTCAGGATGGTTGCTTCACAAAAAATTGGTGTGAATTGTTCAGAAGAAGACAGAAGGGGACAAGATCCAAACACAAAAATTTGACGAAAGCCCAAGAACCATTCAGCAACTTTGTGTATTCAAAATCTGTTAACGTTAAGAAACTTTCAATAGTGGTGGGTCAAGATCCTAGTTTCTTATAAAGAAAATGGACCACCTTCGTCATGGGCTATGCTATTCGTATTGACTGTTCCACCTTAAATCACCAGTAAAAACCACTTCACATTTTTTGCACAAAACACATCTTAACTATGGGGACTTCGCGGGACTTCTAGAAATTTTATAATCATAGGGCTACAGACAACCAATAAATCACATTCATTGTATGAAGTCCCTTCAGTTAAAGCCACAAAGTCACGACAAAGTTTCCCAAATTTTGAGGATTTGGACATGGCCTAATTTAAAAAAATCGAGGCCATATTTTGCAAGAAGTTGGGGAGCCTTACACTTAAAAGGTTCAGAAAAACTGCAGTAGAGGACTTACCATATTACTTGTAGGACATTAAAACAATGAAATATGCAACTAATAGGTTGCTGTTGATCACAAAATCCGCCATTGCCAAGTTGCTGTGAAGAAGGCGCACTGTTGCATGCTGGGAAGGGCTTTACATCCTCCTTGCATAAAACGTAACATTAAAATTCAATTAAGGATTCATGTGACGCCATATCTGGCATCACGTGACTCCAATTAGGCATCACGTGACCCCTTTTAAATCACGTGACCGCTAAAAAGGTATAAAAGGGGCATACCATCATGTAAATATTCATTCTCCTGACGATGACCGTAGAGTCGAAACTCGTAGAGAATAGAAGATAAAAGTAGAAGAAATTCCAAGTCGTCTTATTTTTTGCGTTCATCTGTATATATATATATATATATATATATATATATTCTCATAAGCTCATTCTCAATATGTAATAAAAATAGATATAGATTCTCAAGAAAAACACATTCGGTTAAACGTTTCGGCGCAAGCCTTCATCAGTAATGACTTTCCAAAATTAAACGGAGCATACATATCAATCTCGAAATACTGTAAAAAAACAAAAACAATAGCCTAAGCGGGATCCTACTAATTACAATGAGTTACATGGAAGGTGTAAAAGTAACGGGTGTTAGTAGAGGCAGCCGGAGAAAGATCAAAGAAAGCGCAGAGTTAAGAACTGCTGTACTGGAAGCGGCGTCCGTCTCACGGGAGCTATAAAAAACGTGAGTTATAACAATACAAAAAATAGAAGAACTGAGAATGGATTGACAGAAAAGAGAGCCTTAAAAAACAGACTGTGTCTCTAACGAAAAGCCAAGCGCAAAAATGAAAACTACGAAACAACCAAAATTTTGAACAAAATGAAATCTATGTATCAACCTGCCTAGTGTTTAAACCCTTAGGGGCAAAGCAATCCAGCCGATATTGCCAGAAGCTCTCCCGCATCCTATTTCCCCCCGTTAGCCTATCAATAATCTTAACACTAATATCCGTTGGTTAGCCAAAGTAGGTCATATGTTAAGGACACCAACAACTTTTTGTCTAGGCTAAGTAAGTTAGGTAAGATACCAGAGGGGGCTTTGTTATGTACTGTAGATGTCGTGGGGCTCTATCCTAGCATTCCACACGGGGAGAAGCATTCCACACTGTGACTCGTCAAATGTTGTGTATTTGTTGGAATGTACTGTTTGTGGTGTACAATATGTCTAACTATTGTCTAATGTCTAACTTTAATTTATTAACTTTAACTTTATTATACAGGGTGTCCCAAAAAAATTGTGCCCCGTTTACCTGAAGATTGTGACAAAACGGAAAAAGATTCTTTCTAAATTGTTGGATGATGTTGCTCTTCAGATGTTAAATTAAAGTTTGCTACCATCCTCGTAAAAATCAGTTGAAAAATGATGGAGCTATGATCTTCAGAAGACCAAATTTGTCTGATGACTGAAACCAGCGGTCGGCCATTTCGTCTTACTATTTTGCAGCGATAATCAGCTTCATGGATGAACTGAAACAGCCCCCAATTTCATAGCTCTCGCCAAAATGTCAATGAACTCCTTCATGATTATTTTGATTTTTGCGAGAGTTATGGCATTGAAAAATTCTATTTGGGTTCATCCATGAAGCTGTTTATCTCTGCAAAATAGTAAGACAAAATGGCCGACCGCTGGTTTCAGTCATCAGACAAATTTGGTCTTCTGAAGATCATAGCTCCATCATTTTTCAACGGATTTTTACGAGGAATGGTAGCAAACTTTAATTTAACATCTGAAGAGCAACATCATCCAACAATTTAGCAAGAATCTTTTTTCATCTCGTCACAATCTGCAGGCAAATGGGGCACAATTTTTTTTTGGGACACCCTGTAGTACTTTACTACAGTACTTTATTATAGTACTTTATTATACTTTAACTTTAACTTTATTATAGCTTATATCTAACTTTAATATATATATATATTGCGTATTGTATTATTTTCGTTTTGACATTCTGATATATACTATATATTCACCGTGTCAGCTAATGCCGAATGATTATATATATATATAATAGTTACAATACGCAAGTAAGAATATAAGTCGAAACACAGAGGACAGCATTAACAAAAACAACTCGTTTATTTTTGCGACTAGTTTCGTCTGTTCATGCAGACTCTTCAGGCTCAAATGATAAATTTACAGTGATGATAGAATTTTATATGCATATTTATGTCAATTAATTAATATGACGTCAGATTTTAAGTAATTTCGAAGCTCAGTTTGCGTCTAACTTTAATTGTTTTATTAATGGGCACAGGAATGCTAGATTTGAATTTTTTTTTAATGCCTGTTCCTTTAATTTCACATTTAGCAAGTTACAATTAAAGTCATCATCAACTTCAGGCTTTGCTTTCTTTTGGGCATCTTTAAGGCCAATCTCAAGTGCATCTATTTCTGCTCCGATTTTTTCAAGTGTGGAGTTGTCAAAATCCTCGCCATTTTCTTCTGCGTGGATCTTCTTTTCATATTCTGTTATGTATTCATGTTCAAATTTGTTAATATCTTTTAATAATTGAGTGCACTATGAGCCAAATATCTGTTCTTTGTTAAAATTTTCTGCGATTTTTGATGGGTTTAATGCTCTGCTGGTACTTTTGCGGGCTTCTTCATTATGTTTCGGTTTCGTCAAATTGTAAGTTCTTTTAAAAGTACGTAATTTAGATCTCGTTAGTGCTTCAGTATGCTGCCAGATTTCTTCAGATTTGGTCTCTTCATTTTGACGTTCCATTTTCCGTTGATCTTTCAAGGACTGCACCTTCAACAAATCTTTACCATGTTTTGTTTCGATAAAATTTTCAATTTCATTGTCAATCTTGTTAAATTTCTTCTCATAGTTATTACTTCTTAATAGCAACAATTCTGCTTCTTGGTGTAACTTTTGTTTTGCATATTTCAAACGGAGTTCGTATTCTTGTTTGGTTTCATCTGGATGATGTTTGGGAACTAGGCACTTTGGTATTGTAATGTCATTTCTATTGTAGCATTCATTGTATATCTTGACGATGTTTTTGTTCTTTAGGTAGTAATAGTAAGCTAGTTTTCGTTTTCTCTTCACCTTACGCAAGTTGTATGAATATCTTGATGGTTGTTGCTGTTTTCGTGCAGCTCTTGTTTCTTCCAACTGTACGCTTTCTTCTAGTGTTTTGGTCATTTTCAGGATAACTTCTATCAAATTGTTGTCTTCTGGGAAAAAAAACGCAAAAGACCAAACTGATGCCTGTTTTCTTCGAATAGTTAGGCCCTCTTCGACGGTACACTATATATAATATTTAGTATGGACGCAGACGCGAATGGCCCGCTACAAAGATTCAGGAAGCGCTTCCAAAGAAATCAACTACAACAAGAACGACGACAACAACAACAACAACAACAACTGCAACTCACCACCACCTGACCTTACAACACAGGGACAACATCTGACTACCAACGACACATATCCAAATGGAACGAAACCAAAGAAAAGTAAGACTACGAAGACACACAACCGACGTCACAAGACATGGAACTTCATAACAACAACAACAAAAAATGAAAACATCGCATTGCGAACAACGCCTAAAGGCTGATTTCCAGTCCGTGGAATTTTCCGAGCGGGCGGAATTTACGCAATCAAAAGTCATTCAACCTTAAATTTCTATTCAATTGCAAAGCGACTTTTTCTGTCGTAAACAAAAGAATTTCCGCATGCTCGAAAAATTCCACTGACTGGAAACTGGCCTTAATGAAACGAACCGAACCGAACCGAACCGAACCGAACCGAACCGAACCGAACCGAACCGAACCGAGCCGAACCGAACAGGGTAAAGGTACACCCGAGGTGGCTTTAGATTCAGTGAATCAGCCACTTGCAAAGAAGCACCGAGAGAAATTGGAAAAGCGAAGCTCAAAGAACGATGAAAGACAATTTGACGTCAAAGGACAAAGCATGAAAACATAACACAATGATACAAAAACCGAGCCTTACGACAACCACGACTCAACTGAAAAATAACGAGAACGAGGCCAACAACAACCTACGACAAGAACATTTTTACCTTATAAGGACAAAATGATATAGATAAATTAATTAACCTTATATGGACATACAGTTTCCTATAAATAGAGTTAGGTACTTTGAATTAATCAGTTGCTCTGAAGATGCCCTAGTGGGCGAAACTAGTCAGCACTGAAAGAAAATAAAAAAGCGCAAAAGACCAAACTGATGCCTGTTTTCTTCGAATAGTTAGGCCCTCTTCAACGGTACACTATATACCGGGTGAGTAAGAAAAAACGTGGGGTGTTTAACAAGCCATATTTTGTTGAAAAACAAGCCAAATCGGGTGTATTGAACGTTTATTTTATTTTGTAGAAGAAAGATTGAACTAGTAATAGAAATTTAGTTTGCTAAAATAGGCCATTTCTTTCTGTATCTATTTGCAATTTTGTGATATTTCATTTCATTTCATTTTTTCATTTTATATTATTTAACCACGGTAGCCCCGTCAGTCCCGTGAGGACTGCTTTACAGGGGGCCGTGCAAAAAAGACTACAAAGTAAAAACCTAATTTACAAATGTTGCTAACTTAAGTTGAATAGCAATATAAAAACTAAAAATGTCCATAACAAAATTTTACGAAAATTAAATCAAAAGAAAAGTGAAATCACACCCTCTGCAATGGCTCGTTTAGCCTTTTCTTGAAGGTAGGAAGAGAGGGTGCATGTTTGACACCCAAGCTTAATTTGTTCCAAAGCTTAGGTCCACGAAATGAAATAGACTTCTGCCCATTTGACGTTTTGAAAAGTGGAACACGCAAGTCAGTTTCGGTGTTTCTCAGCCTCAGTGTATTTTGGGCTGAGTTCTTTATAAACAGCTTGGATAGATATTCCGGAGCAAGACCATTTGTTGACTTGTACATTATAGTCGCTGTTTCATTTTGAATAATGTCAGAAATTGTTGGCCATTTCAGCCTCTTAATCAGACTAGCTGCTGAAACATCATAGCTGCTATTTGTAACAATTCTGGCAGCACGATTTTGCAACTTTTGGAGGGTCTCAATTTGAATTTTCCCACAACATCCCCACACTGAGCAACAATAGCGAAAATGGGGCTCCACAATTCCTCTGTACATTTTACTTAGCGTTTCCTTTGGGAGAAATTTCTTTGCATACTTCAAAAAACCTAAGGCTCGAGAGACTTTAGTTCTCATACAGTTTATATGCTCATCCCAAACAAGATGACTATCCAACTGAACACCTAGGTATTTAGTGTTCTCAACGACCTTTATCTGAGTGCCATTTATAGAGAAGGAAGGCTGCTCAACGACTTCATCAGAAATCATTTTAAGCTTTGGACGGGATCCAACTACCATTGCGTGAGTCTTAAGGACATTCAAGGATAGTTTGTTTCCCTGGAGCCAATCCTTTAAACAATTCAGATCTTCGTTCATAAATTGGTTCAGATCGTCTATATTTTTTGATGCATATGAAAGACTGGTGTCATCTGCATACATAGTCACGTTACAGTTTCGCAGAGCTAAAGGGAGATCATTTATATAAATCAAGAATAGCAGGGGACCAAGGCATGAGCCCTGTGGAACACCACACGTGACATCCTTTATCTGCGAAAATGCACCATTTACTTTGCAGAATTGCCGTCTGTTTTTCAGGTATGAAGCAAACCAAGAATGTTCCAGATCACTGATACCATACCTAATTAGCTTTTTTAGGAGAATATCATGATCTACCGTATCAAATGCTTTCTTTAGGTCAATGAAAACATTTGCTGTGTATTTTCCGTTATCCATATTTACATACCAGTCGTTAGTACTCGCGAGCAGACAGGTTACCACAGAATGTAGCAAACGGAAAGCAGATTGGTTTGAGAATAGAAGCTTATTTTTGATCAAAAAAGCGTAGACTTGATTATAGACCAACTTTTCGAACAGCCTAGCTAGAAATGGCAGAACAGATATAGGCCTATAGTTTGAACTGTCATCCTGTTGACCGCTCTTGAAGACAGGGGCAACTCGCGCAATTTTCCAGCTGTCTGGAAAAACTCCAGTGGCAAGGGAGAGGTTGAAAATGTCGCATAGGGATTCAGCTATCACAGGAAGTCCAATCTTCAAGAAAAAATTGGCCAGACCATCAGGGCCAGAACCCTTTGAGGTGTCAAATTTTCCGAAAACCCTTTCGATTTGAGGTATACTGACAGGCTCGAAATGAAATTTCAAACTTTTTGGATTAACCTCGTACTCATTTGATAAGAGAGGGTTTGATGCCTCAGGTATTTTGTCACTGAGGTTCTCGCCAATATCACAAAAGAAGTTATTCATTGACTCTGCAATAGCCATAGCCCCTGATACCGTTTTCCCTTCAACCTCTAGGGATGAGATGTGGGTGGTCTTAGTCTTCTTATTTAGAACTTGATTTATTGTTTTCCACGTGTTTTTTAGGTCACCATCNCAAGATTCCGGGGTACTGGTGGGTACTAAAAAATCTTGGTGTACCTAACGGGCCAATCAAATCGCTTGACACTTGGCATACAGGGTCACAAAGCATATAACTACCAAAGGGTGTCAGCGATTTATGATAGATCCACTGGTCCGACTTTTATAAGGGTTTAAAAGTTAAAAAAGACATTTCAGACATTAACATTAATTTAAAATTGCATTATTTCTAGACAGTACGTTTTATCAAAAATTCGTGACACCCTTTTGCAGTTCAGGACCTTAAGTCTTAGGTAAATAGATAGTCTTGGTCGAACAATGCCCGATGAGGTACACCAAGATTTTTCCGCAAGGGTGGTCAATTTCGCCTAAAATCTGGAATAAATCATTTGCGTTTTTATTTAATCAACTGGTTATATTTTTATGGTATTCTACGTTTTATTCTGCCTCGAATAACATATAAGTTTGTTTGGTATAGTTTAAGGAACGGCCGTGAAAAGTAGAGTTTCTTAATCGCTGTCTGAAGGGTTACAGTAACCTTAATTGTAATAATTCCAGTTCTTGCTTTATATAAAGGTGAGCACGAGAAAAAGACGACTTGGATTTAAATATTTAATTCTAATTATTCTCGACGCGTATCGACTCTAAGGTCATCATCAGGAGAATGAATATATACATGATGGTGAGCCCCTTTTATACCTTTTAAGCCGTCACGTGATTTAATTGGGGTCACGTGATGCCTAATATGACGTCACATGAGTCCTTAATTGAAGTTTAATTTTACGTTTTATGTGTAGAAATGATAGGCCACAGGGAAACAATGTATTGCATTAATGAGCGACCGGAAAAAGTGGCCTATCCATTGATTTTTTCGGGGAGTTATAAATCTAATATTTGTCTGAATGGTTAAGCTTGTTGCCCAGACCTTTTGGAGAAAGAGTCTGCAGTCGTTTAATCCAGTTATCTTCGCGAGTTTCAAGTAGTTGTGTCATATTGTCGTCATCTTTTTCAATTCTTTCGATTATTGTATACCTTGCGTCTCTCGCAAAGTTGTGATGTTGCTCTTTGAAGTGTTTTTCTACCAGAAGAAGTTCATCATATTGTGTAGATTTAATTATAGAACGATAGGTATTTAGCCTATAGTTAAAGGGCCATTCAGATTTTCCAACATACTGTTTCTTACAGCGGATGCATTCAAGGAGGTATATCACGTTCATGCTTCTACAGTTTGATTCGTGAAAGATCTTGTATGTTTTTTGGGTGCTTGCACTAGTAAATGAGTTAGTTTTAATGACACTGTTGCAGCAAAGGCTTCTTTTGGTGTTGCATGGTGAAAAATACTTAGATATTTGATTGCTTGTTTTCTTCTTGAAGACTTTGTTGTTAGTGATGGTGTTGCTACCGATGATTTCTCGTAAGTTCTTGCATCGACGAAATGCGATGATTGGAGGTTCCGAGAAAAGTTTCTTAAATTTTGGTTTTATGTTGAGGATGTCCCATCTTTCTCTTAAAATGTTACCAATTTGGGGGAGTGTAGAATTAAAAGTAGTTGCTAAGAGGATTATTTTTGATCGTTCTTTTGAGACTTTTTGCAATGTAGTTTCTCTCGGGCTTGTAATAGCTTTATTAATTTGTTCTTGAAGAATTTCTTTGCGATATCCTCGGCGGATAAAATTTGCTTCCATTTCTTGGCAATGGCTTTTTAGTTCGCTATCTTTCGTGCATATCCTTCTAAGCCTAAGTGCTTGTGAGTAAGGTAAACTATTTGTAAGGTGTCTAGGGTGAGCTGATTTATAATGCAGGTAATCGTGTGTATCGGTTGGTTTGTTGTAGAGAGTTGTTTGTAAATGTCTGTTTTCGTCGATATAGATGCGGGTGTCAAGGAAAGGAATTGATGTCTTTGATACTTCATAGTCAAATGTAATTGATGGGTGTTTCGTGTTAAGATTTTCAGGGAATGTTTTGAATCTTGTTTCAGTGCCTTTGAATATCATTAGAATATCATCGATATATCTACCGTAATATAAACAATCGTTGCCTACTTCGGGGTAAATGTATTTTTCTTCGAATTCGCCCATAAAGATTACAGCATATGAAGGTGCCGCAACTGTGCCCATGGCACACCCCCTTGTTTGTAAATAGTTATTTTCATTGAATGTAAAACAATTAAGTGTGATAACATGTCTCATAAGAGTTAGTAAAACATCCGTTGCTGGCTCTTTGTTAGGTCTTATATTTAAGGCATTTTTAACGGATAATAAGCCATCTTCGTGAGATATATTAGTGTAGAGAGATCTTACGTCCATAGTTATGAGTAGTGCACTAGTGGGTATTTTACCAATATTCTTTATTTTGTGTAGTAAATCTGTAGTGTCACGTATGTATGATCGTACTTTTTGTGCAAGTGGTTGTATGAAATGATCGACATACTTAGATAATTTGGTTGTGTGGAAGTTTGTCGATGCCACAACTGGGTGACCTGGGTTATTCTTTTTATGAATTTTAGGTAGGAGATAGAATCTTGCTGGTTTTACATTTTAGGAGCCTTTAAAATTTCTAAAGCTTCTGCATCCATTATATTCTGAGAGTGCATTTCATCTAATGAGTTGTTGATTATTCTTATGTAACCTTGAAATGGGTTAAATGTTAATTTCTTGTAGAACGACCGACGTGTTATCTAATTGGCGATTGGCTTCCACGAGGTATTCTTCAATACCTCAAATGACAGTTGCCCCTGCTTTGTCTGCTCGCGTAATCACGATTTCATCTATCGCGCGGCATAGGGGTCAAAAATGGGTCGTGGTAATGGTGGGTTGTCGTCACCCTACGGCCCTGCCTTCTAGAATGCATCGTTGAGCAGTTTTACGACCATGCATGCATACTAGAAAGCATCGTCGAAAATTACCACCATGAATTGTAGGATGCATCGTCGCACCGCCATTTACGCTACACTTAGGGGAAAGCGGCGTCGTAGCCTCGTTTTCATTTCACGCCACACTTAGGGGAAAGCGGCGTCATAGCCTCGGTTCAATTTTAAGCTACATTTAGGGGAAAGTGCGTCGTATCCTCGTTTTCATTTCACGCCACACTTAGGGGAAAGCGGCGTCGTAGCCTCGGTTCAATTTTACGCTACACTTAGAGAAAAGCGGCGTCGTATCCTAGTTTCCAGTCTAACGGAAGCAGTGTTACATCTTATTTTCCAGTTTATGCTGCAACTGGAGGATAACATTGTTTTTTCAATGTTTATTGTACCATCATCTTAAACTGCTGCTTTCTTTAATAAATTGAATGGAAATATTGCAATGAGTATGTATAGTTTCTATTTTCTATGTGCTGTAGTAACTAAAATCAGTTTTAACATGACAAATTTCCGCGAGAATATGTTTTGATTAAGGCCTACAACCAATAGGTTAGGGCACTGTTTTTCTTATTTGCTTTTTTTTGACAAAAATCACTCTAATGAATATCTGCCTGATAAGAAACTTATTACCCCAACTTAGGTTATAGGCCTTCATCAAAATATATCCTCGTGCAATTTTTTCATGTTGAAACTGATTTTAGTTACTACAGTATATAGAAACTATACGGGATGAGTACAGTAAAAAATACAATCCTCGCTTGAAAGGCCACGGCTCCCTGGAAATCAAGGCAATATTAGCAAATGTATTATTTGACAGTGAACATGTTCAAATCGATTTTAAAATTTACCTGACTGAAATCGGCCACTCCGTAATATTTCTGCCTAACAGCAATGACTTGTACCTGCTCTGGCACGTTTTACGCCTTTGGGAGGATGAAAGGTGCCATCCCTAGGACTAGGAGCAGAACAAAATTATTCCTGGCGATTTCATCCTCCAAAGAGGATAACATGTGCTAAATATTAGGAAAATTTGATCTTGATTTTAGGCCTGTTTTGAAGGGGCTTTCTCGAGAAAATTCCCCATAATTTCAGAACGAAAAGGTAAGACCGAGTTGAGTCAGGTGGTAGATTTTAAAATCAATTTGAACGTGTCCACTATCAAATAATCCTTGCCTTCCTTTGGAAATCAAAACAATCTACGCTGGAAATATATAATAGATTTGCTAGGTTCATTGTCTTGGTATCCACGGAGCAGTGGCCTTTCAAATGAGCATTGTTTTTACTGACTCAACCGGTAAATACTCATTGCAATATTTCCTTTCAATTTATCAAAGAAATAAACATTGAAAAAACAATTTTATCCCGCCGCCGCGTAAAATGTAGTAAAATGAGGGATACGACGCCGTAGAATGTAGAAAAAAAGTGAAGCGTAAAATGAAAACGAGGGATACGACGCCGCTTTCCCAAAAGTGTAGCATAAAATGAAAACGAGGATACGCAGCCGGTTTTTTCTCCTAAGGGACAGTGCAACATTTATTATATAACATGGCCGGTGGAGAAGAAAAATTCTTGCAAAAAAATCTGCTTACCCCGTATAAAATTACTGCAAAAAAACTACCTGCCCCGTCACCTTTTCCTTAAAAAATGTATCTACCCCGTACCCGTATTCGTGAGCATTAGATGTTATACAGTACAACAGATGAATTTGCTAATGACCATTACAATTTACAAAATCCATTTTTGTTCTTACAAGTCTTTGTTTACAAAATATTGACTTTGAAGACGACAAGATGTGACTGATGGACCGTTCTTGCAGACAATTGACATGGAAATTCTAAATCATTTTATACACATCTCTAAGCATTTCTTATCTCGCATGATTTGCAATTTTGTCTTCAAAATGAAAAATTTTATGTTTCAAATTGCACCTTGAGCTCATAAAAAAGTTACTGCCCCNCAAGTCTTTGTTTACAAAATATTGACTTTGAAGACGACAAGATGTGACTGATGGACCGTTCTTGCAGACAATTGACATGGAAATTCTAAATCATTTTATACACATCTCTAAGCATTTCTTATCTCGCATGATTTGCAATTTTGTCTTCAAAATGAAAAATTTTATGTTTCAAATTGCACCTTGAGCTCATAAAAAAGTTACTGCCCCGTACTTATTTGACCAATAAAAAGTGCTGACCCCGTTCTGCACAAGCTCAAAAAAAGTAGTTGCCCTGTTGCGTTTTGCACCGGCCATGTTATAAAATAAATTTTGCACTGTGTGTAGCTTGAATGCCTGTGCGACGATGCATTCTACAACTCATGGTCGTAATTTTCGATGATGCTTTCTAGAATGCATGGTCGTAATTCAGCTCGACGATGCATTCTAGAAAGCATTCTAACGACGACCCACCATTACGACGACCCATTTTTGACCCCTATGCCGCGCGATACTTTCCTTTAGTTTTTCTAATATTGTTGGATTGTATTCGGAAATTCTGAAATGTGCTCTTAGTCTGATTCGTCTAAAAAATGCTTTAATGTCCTTATTAAGTAGAGTCGTGCTGTGCCTAGGGGGTCGGGGGCAGAAGTTTTAACTTTTATCTACTAAACTAAATACATGCACAGGAAAAGCGTATTTACTTAAATTTACAATTCGTCCATTTGAGTCATTTTTAAGTCTACAAGTCTCTCGAAGTTTCTTTGTAGCTGTGCGAAAGCTTCTTGCATGTTTGTTAGAAGGTCTTGAATGCCCCCTCCCATGCCATTTGTTCTGGGGCTCGAGTGGTTTTTTGAGCTGTTGCAGTCTTCGGTGGTTGGGAGAAAGTCGTCCTGTTGGATAAAGGTTGTGGTCTTCGAGTGTTTCTCGGCTTAAGAATCTCGGCATAGGTGCGGACACGTGTGTCCTGTCGCCCGTGCGGTTGATCCTTTGGGGTTGCTTATTCGTCTCCGTCTGTGGTTGGTTGTTGCTGCTTACGGAATGCTTGCGTAGTAGGGACTGTGCGCTTATATCCTCTTTGGGTTTGGTGTCTTGAATGTTGTTGCCGTGTTTGTTGTGGTTGTTGTTGTTGTGGTTCTTGATGTTGTTGTTGCCTTCTTGGTTGTCCGTTGGCTATGTTCCATCGCAGTTTGCGGTGTTTAGCTCTCTTCGTTTTTTCAAGCTCCTGCTTCTTTTGTGCATTGAAGTTGTTCACGATGGTTTTGATTTCATTGTACTCTTCGGCCTGTGTTGTAGTTTTCAGGGTATTGTCCAACGTGTTTGCTTCCGTTGTAGTGTTTCTACCTACAATATATATACCGGGTGAGTCAGAAGAAAACGTGGGGTGTTTGCCAATTTTTATTGATGCAGTTTAATTTGCAAATTCGTCCCTTTAATGTTCACTGCATAGCAGAAAGGCTAACTTAGATATGAAAATTTGTTTGGTCGAAATCGGTCTTTCCATTGCAGAATTACGAGCGATTTTAGTAAAATGATGTTTCGCAAGATTGCTAAAATAGGCCTTCAATTAGATTCATATTCATGCACGTGTGCGCATCCATATTTTTGGTAAAAAACGAGTCAAATCGAGAGTGTTGAACTTTTATATTGCAGAAGAAAGGTGGAATTAGTTATATAAATTTAGTTTGTTAAAATCGGTCATTTCTTTCCTTATTTATTTGCGAGTTTTTGATATAGCCATTTTGGTGAAAAGTATCGCTATTAAAAATAACTTTGAGCTTGCTGTCAATGACAATTAAATGACTAGTCCCCTAGGGATACAAGATAAGCAACATTAGTTTTTCCTTTTGTGCTCTAGCACAATGCATGCCTTGTTTCAAGTTTTTGGTAGAGAGACAATATGATTGTCAAGTCACACGTGCATGAATATCAATCTAATCGAAGGCCTATTTTAGCAATCTTGCGAAACACCATTTTACTAAAATCGATCGTAATTCTGGAACGGAAAGACTGATTTCGACCAAATAAATTTTTATATCTAAGTTAGTTTTTCTTCTATGTAATGAACTTTAAAGAAACGAATTTGCAAATTAAAGTGCATCAATACAAATTGGCAAACACACCACGTTTTTTCTGACTCTCCCGGTATATATGTCAAAACTAATTAGATTGCACAAACAAAGACAACTCGTTTCTCTTGCGACTAGTTTCGTCTTATCAGTGAAGACTCTTCAGGCTTTATATTTACAATTTAGGGCGGCGCTTTATTTATAATAACAAATCTACTGATATAGCGTAAGAATCAATCTATTGTTATGACGTTAGATCTATGTAATGCCGAAGCTAAGCTTACAGCGTGCACGGTTTGATTTGATTTTATGTATCGGGATTGGAATATTGGATTTAATTTTTAGTTTCATTACTGGCGTTTTATTAACAGCAGTGCTATTTTCAGTCACTTGATAATTATTTTTGAGTTATATATAAGATGTACACAAGAAAAAGACGATTTGAAGTTTTTTAATTATTTTATTCTTTCCTTCTATTCTCGACGCGTTTCGACTCCGTGGTCATCGTCAGGAGAATGTTATATATAAATATCATTAAAACTAAAAAACAAAAATTGCAATACATTGTGCCATCTATAGTAAAAAAAAGGCGCAGGGTCACCGAGTACTGGCTATGAATGGTACTTACAATTTTCAACTTTAAATAAACTTCAACAAAAGAAAAGAAAAGAAAAGTAAGAGAAATTAATATAAATAAAAGAAGCTAAAGTGTGTCTCAAAATAGATGTCAGAAGATTCCACACAACAAGAATATACCTCTTTCGCAATTACACCAGCTCCGAAATACATCCCGGAATACTATCGCGCGGCATTGGAGTCAAAAATATTTCGTCGTACCTTCTTGTCGTCGTGAAACGCGACCACGAAACCCGGGTATCGTCACTTGATGAATTTACCACCACGAAACCCGGGTTTCGTCGTCGTAAAATGCAATGACGAAATCTAGGTTTCGTTGCTATGTTCAAATCACGACGACGAAACCTGGGTATCGTTGTCGCATCCTCGTTTTCAAATCACGACGATGAGACCTGGGTATAGTCGTCGCATCCTCGTTTTCAAATCACGCTGCAAAACCCGGTATCGTTGTCGCATCCTAATGTCCATGTTATTAGAGATGTGCTCCATGACGTGTGCCAGAAATTCTATATGCAGAAATTGAAGTTGACCAGAATCCTTTAGAGAAGACAGGTTAAAAAATCGAAGTAATGTTTCGAAATGGAAACGTGATTGATAAACAATTCGTCCCTGAAAACCGGTGTCTTTCCAGACATTTGGAAATTAGCAAGTGTCACCCCCATTTTCAAAACCGGTCCAAAAAATGATGCAAACAATTACAGGCCGATTTCTGTAATTGCCATTTTCTCAAGAATTTTGGAAAAGATAGTGCATGATCAAATGTTTGACTTTCTTCAACCCATATTTACGAACAACCAGGCTGCTTTTCGTAAACTCTATTCAACAATAACATCTTTGATAAACAGTACTGACTCCTGGTACTCTACCATGGACAGAAGAGAAGTAAACCTAGCTATCTTTCTTGATCTGAAAAAAGCATTTGATACAGTTGATCATACCATCCTGTTAGCAAAATTAGAGAAATATGGCATAAGAGGTATAACAGGTGACTGGTTTACCTCATATTTACAAAATAGGAAACAGTTTTGCACAGTGGGTGGGCATAAGTCCTCAGCTAAAATGATAACTTGTGGGATACCTCAAGGCTCCTGTCTTGGTCCACTCCTGTTCATAATCTATCTGAATGATTTCGAAACGTGCCTAGAATTATCAAAAGCCAGCATGTATGCAGATGACACGCATGTTACGATAACATCCAACAACCTTGAAAATCTAATTGAGAATGCCCAAAGAGAACTTCTCAATATTTCAGAATGGTTGAGAATTAATAAACTGACAGCCAATCCAAAGAAAACTGAATATATGTTGATTGGCCATCCCCGTAAA
>REGM01000143.1:1080893-1104888 GCA_004194415.1 Aurelia aurita | reverse complement strand
CCCCCCCCCCCTACAGGTATGTTTCTTTTCGTTTACCGCTTGCGGTTGTTTACAATCCAATATTTTACCCATTCAAGATCTTTTTAACGCTTACGGTTGTTTACTGTCAAAATATACTTTTCATTGTTATCTACACAATGACTCTTTAGAAACTCGTAGTAGCAAGCTACTTCAATAGCTATGTCAATAAGTTTGAAACTTTTCAATAAGTAATTGTCCCATGATGATATAAAATAATTACACTTTGACACTTGTTTTTTGAGAGATATAAACAAATCATTTCAAATTATTACAAAGAAATCTAAACAAGCCATAACTTTTCAATTGTTGATCTAAAATTTTGAAATATTAATTCTTTGATTCTCGACTCTAAAAGGAATTAAAAATGCAGCTCCAGCATCCTATGAAAATGCTCCCCATATGCCCACTTGGAAACCGTTTTGTGTTTTATACTCAATGTTTTTCGTTCTTCTATGTGTCATTTTATGTCCCATTTGTCTTGTAAATAATCGTCCTTGTGCAGCTTTTCAAACCGTTCTAAAGTATTGTGGTACTCTGTCATGGGTTAAAGGACATGTGAATGCCTTTCTGTGATGTAGCTGCGTGGCGAGCTGCAATAGGTAAATTTATGGCGCATAGGATTTGGAAGCAATATATGGTTCGCGATTCGATGTTCAGTCATTTCTTACGCATTGCAAAGCTGGTGTTTCAATGCATATCTTTTATTTCCATTTCAATCATTGTCTTACCTATTACGATTCTTCTTTTGTTCCTGGTTCATGTTTCTTCTCACTCGGAAATCATGTACACGTCTACCTATGTCAATATTTATTATTTCACAAAAATTTCACTTTATATTCCTGTTCATATATGTTTGAACCCTGTAAGGACCATTGTTGTAACTATATCATGGGCAAGTAAGGTTAGTAGCAGATACAAAACTCATACACATCTCTACATGGTATGCTTTCTGATTTGCCAATTATGTAATATTGTATATGTCCTGTGGATACATCTACTGCTAATTCGCTGTAGCAATGATGTTGAAACCAATCCAGGACCAGCTAAGTCTTTTGATAATAGCTTTACATTTTGTACTTGGAACCTTAACAGTATTACTGCTCATAATTTTGTTCGCGTCTTGCAACTTAAGGCCTATGTCACGTTGCATAAATGGGACATCATTGCTATCACAGAGACCCATCTCGACAATTCAATCGATCTGCCTGAAAATGCATTTGATACAACCAAGCTAGACATTAGTGGATATCAGTTTGTAAAGAGAAACCATCCTGGAAATGTGAAGCGTGGAGGAGTTGGTATATATTTCAAGGAGTCACTACCACTAAAGGAGAGGAAAGACCTTGAAGTCTTACAGGAATGTCTTGTCTGCGAGGTTACATTGGATCAAAAGAGAATTTTTGTTGTAGTTATCTATCGTAGTCCAAGTCAAAATTCTGATGAATTTAACTTGTTTCTTGACAGGTTTGAGCAACTCGTATCTCTTATTAACCAAGAGAATCCATTTTCCATCATAATTACAGGTGATTTTAACTGTCGTTCCCCCATGTGGTGGCCAGAGGACACCAGGAATCCTGAAGGTGATATTTTTGAGCCACTTACATCCAGTCTCCAGTTGCAGCAATTGATATGTGAGCCAACCCATTTCATAGGAAATAGCAAATCATGCATAGATCTTATTTTAACAGATCAACCAAATTTGTTTGTTGAGACAGGGGTTCATCCATCTTTAGACCCATTGTGCCATCATGACATAATTTATGGTAAAGTGAACATTAAATGTCCGCCTGTTCCTTCCTATTCTCGAAGGATTTGGGACTACAACAAAGCAAATGTCACTGCGATACGTGAATGCTTAAATAGTGTTTCTTGGCAAAGGCACCTCGCAGACATAGATCCCGATGAGCAAGCTAAGTTTCTGACTGAAACAGTTTTCAATGTCTGTTCGAATTATATCCCTAATAAAATGATAAGAGTCAAACCTCGTGAACCCCCTTGGATGAATCGTATTGTTAAAAATCTACTCCGGCGAAGCAAAAGGGCTTACACAACATATGTACGTAATGGATACAAGGAAGAGGAAAAGGTAGCAGTAATGAGCCTAAAAGAAAAAGCATGCATGGCTATTGAGAATGCCAAAGAAAAATACTTGACAAACCTTGGGGGAGACCTCGCGAGTTATAGTATTGGAGCTAAAAAATATTGGTCAACAGTCAATATGTTGTTTAACAAAAATAAATTCCCAATTATTCCACCTCTCTTGATAAACGATGTTTTTGTAAATAACTGCACCAAAAAAGCAGAGCTATTCAATGAGTATTTTGTGCAACAATGCTCCACATTCGAAACTGGAAGTACGCTTCCCCAATTCAACCTGTTAAGTGATGAAATGCTTGATTCTTGTCACGTTTCTGATGAGGTCATATTAAACCTGATTCGTTCACTTAATCCTAACAAGGCACATGGATGGGATGAAGTATCTATTCGCATGATTCTTATTTGTGATTCATCTATTGTATTACCCCTTAAAATAGTGTTTCAAAATTGCATTTTTCAGGGAGTGTTTCCAAAAATATGGAAGAAAGCAAATATTGTTCCTATCCACAAGAAATCTTCAAAACAGGTTATTAGGAACTACAGACCTATTTCATTGTTACCAATCTTCGGCAAGCTCCTTGAGAAAATTATATACCAGTCCCTATATAAACATCTCGAGAATCAAAACCTTTTGTCTGATAAACAATCGGGGTTTAGACCAGGTGATTCTACAGTAAATCAGCTGCTTTCTATTACTCATGAAATATATAAGGCCTTTGATAGTAATCCCCCCTTAGACGTAAGGTCTGTATACCTTGACATATCCAAGGCTTTCGATAGAGTCTGGCATGATGGCTTGATCTTTAAGCTTCGAAAGTGTGGAATTGATGGCAAACTACTCGATGTGATTGTCAGTTTCTTAAATGATCGCCAGCAGAGAACTATTATCAACGGAGAGTCTTCTTCTTGGAAAAATATCGTCGCTGGGGTTCCGCAAGGGTCTATTCTTGGTCCTTTATTTTTTCTTGTCTATATAAATGATTTACCTGATGGTTTGAAGTCGAATGTCCGTATTTTTGCAGACGATACATCACTTTTTTCTGTTGTTAACAATTTGCACACTTCTGCAAACGATATTAATCATGACCTCAATATGATTAAAAAATGGGCATACCAATGGAAAATGACATTCAATCCCGACCCCAGTAAACAAGCAGAACAAGTGATCTTCTCTCGCAAAAGGTCTAACCAGAATCATCCTACAGTGTTTTTTCAAGATATACCCGTTTATATTGTTGAGGAGCACAAGCACCTAGGACTTTTGTTGGACGAAAAACTATCGTTTTCTTCCCACATAAAAGATATCCTTACAAAAGCAAATAAAGGCATTGGTATGATTAAATTCCTATCCAGGTATCTGCCTCGTGCTACTCTTGACCAGATTTATAAACTCCATGTCCGTCCTCATTTTGACTATTGCGATGTTATTTATCATGTGCCGCCTACTCATAACCCTTTCACTCTTTGTACTTCGCAAAACTATCTGATGAATCGTCTCGAAACCATGCAATATACTGCTGCATTAGCTATTACTGGAACATGGAAGGGTACATCCAGGGAAAAAATTTATAAGGAACTAGGTTGGGAATCACTCTCTGATAGAAGATGGTACCGGAGACTCGCCCTCTTTTTCAAAATTGTTAACGGCCTCACTCCGAATTACTTGACTTCTCTTTTGCCTGAAACACAACAGCAAAGATATGATCTGAGAAACACCAATCACATTGCAATGCCTAAGCAACGGACTGATACTTTCAAAAATAGTTTTTTTCAAAATTGCATTGGTCTTTGGAACAACCTAGAGGAAAATATTCGGCAATCTGCATCTTTGTCAATTTTTAAATCTAGTTTGATCAAAATAATTAGACCGAAAAAAGGGGAAATTTTTGGAATACACGATCCTAATGGTTTACGTCTTTTATCACAGTTAAGAGTTGGTTTGAGTTACTTAAGGGAACATAGGTTTAGACACAATTTCCAAGACACAGAAGATCCAATGTGTTTGTCCAATGACGGTGTAGAAGATACAGCACATTTCATGCTGCTCTGCCACGAATACGCCACCCACAGAAGCCATCTCCTTGACAGAGTCTATATTATTTCTGTTTCCTACGGAGTTGATATATATGATATTAGTGAAGATGACTTACTGTTTCTATTACTCTATGGGAATGAAGATTTTAGCGATCTCTCGAACAAACAAATACTCGTAGCATCTATAGAATACATAAAAGCCACAAATCGGCTAACTTAATAAGTTCTCTTTTGCTTTGTTATCATACAGTAGAACCAATTGAAAAGCTGTACCCCTCTCTTTCCCATTTTCGTCATGTGCTTGTCAATTTTGTGTTGTCTTTGTTTTTCGTTTCTCGTTTGGCTGCAGAGGAGATGTGCATGTACACACCCTTTGTGGTATCGTCTCGTCTGGTTCTTTGTCGTAAATTTGTTGTTATTCTTAATTATAGTGTAATATATTCTTTTCTGTGAGGTTTTTTTTTTATTTATTTATTTTATTAGATTGTAATTGTCGACTGCTCTAGAGATGAGGCAGGGAAATTTTACATATTCCTTGCGTTCTCTCAATCCTAATCTCGATACCGCCAATAACGAATCCCTGATTCTTTGGTGGGTGAGCTTTCTCTTTCATTGAGAGATGCATAATTGGGAGCATGGTAAAAGTTTACAGGTGTGTCATCTCTGGTGCAGTCGTCTTTGTATTCACTGTAGAGTAGTTTTCTTTTATCGTAAAGTAGGGTACAATATTTGTAATGTAATTGAATTGGTTTATAAAAAAAAAAATAATAATGCTATTTTCAATAATGGTACAACGGGAGCTGCCATATTGAAGAAGATTGCATTGGGAATTATCATCAAGGCTAGTAATATTAGTTCCTGGGATATCTGAGAGCTGGCCAAAGAGATCTAAACGAAGGGCGTGATACTCATTATTCTCACTGGCAAAACCGCAAGTACAGACTGGAGTAAGGCAATCAAATGCATGTCTGAAACGGTGTTCATTTAGGGCACTAAACTGAAGACGGAGCCTAGTCAATAGTCTTATACCTAAAATATCAGATATGCGATATGTAGGTTTTTTAACTGGTCGAAAAATCGAAAGCAATTTCAGTTTAAACTGTGCGATTGAAGTAGAATTTTGGATCTCGCTGTCAACTGAATTCCACTCGAACAGTGTGTTTTGAAAATACGTGTTGGAAAAACGAACCGTTCTTGCCGCTGGCTGTTCGTATGCACTTGGGTTCCGTAAATTATATGTTAACTGACGCTCTTGTGATATTTCATTGAAAAGATATTCAGGCGATTTAGATCTTTTAAGAGAAAATAAATGAATTATTCTACGGTACCATCGTCTGTGATACAAGGTTTCCCAACCCAGTTCTTCCTAAAGCCTCTGTCTACTTGTACCCTCCATGTGCCAGTCACTGACAAGTGACTCTCAAGACAATAGAAAGGTATAACTTTCAACGGTTAAACACAAATGGTTATTTATTCTCTCATAATCAGGGCTGTTTCGAAAAACATATAAGACTAAAGTAAGAACTTGAAATAAAGTATTTATTTCAACACAGGGAACGACGGAGCAAGGATGGGCATAGAGAAGTCGATGATTCTTGTGTTAAGTAACCCTCCTGCACCAAATGCAATACCTACAGACGATGCAGTCAAGGACTTGCATGATTTGGGGGTTCGATTGTATGTCATTGCAATTGGAGACGGACAGAAGGAGCCATTGGAGTATATCGCACTCGACGATGCAGACGTTTTCAAGTCAAAAGATATGGATATGGTAACAAAAGGAGTTATAGATTTGATTGGAAATTTCATCACCGGAAAAATGGGTAGGTCTTAACTATACTGGCCACTAGGTGAGTAAAAAAAGGATAGGTGTTTGCAAGGACGTGAAATCAAGAAAACTCCTCTTAAGCTCGATGTACCATGAATCATCTTATAACAGAAAGGCTAGCCTAGATGTAGACATTTATTTCACTAGAATCGGCCTTATCTGGCGATTTTGCTTTGGAGCTGTTATTGGAAGAGCTTGATGACAATGATGGTGCCAATTGGTGGCAATTGCATCAACATCAACATCAAATCAAAGGCTAAGATAAGCAATGCTAATGCGATGAACCCATTTTTATCATATCTTTTCCACCCCAGAGGCTGTTTATTATCGTTTCTCTGTTCATAAGTTGAAAATCAGAGAAGAATAGAGAAGTTGAGATTTCTAGTCTTTCATCCAGCATTTTCAAAAAGCTAAAAAACAGCTCCGTAACAAACTTGCTTATATAAAGAAGGAGCGATTTTAATGAAATGAGTGTTTGCTTTTTCGCTAAAACGGTATATACTCGCAGTACGATGAAATCAGTGGATTATTTGTGATTATGAAGTTTGTCAAATGTCGATTTTTTACTCACCAGGTATTTACCCTATTTTCGTACTTCGTTAATAAATACAATTACTGGGTGACCACGAGAAACTTGGATCTATCAGGTGAGTCAAAAAAACAATCCCCGTTTGGCAGGCCAATGCTGCCTCGATATCAAAATGATAATATTGGAAGATTCATTATGAAATGGTTGACATGTTCAAATATAATTCAAAATTTACTTAAATCGGCCACTCCGTTCTGAAGTTATGAGCAATTTCAGAGAATGCCCCCTTCAAGAAACCTTCAGAACAGTCCTAAAATCATGAGCAAATTTTCCAAATATTTCTGCCTTACAGCAATGACTTCAACACGTTTTAGCACGTGTTGTCGTCTTGGTAGGATGAAATCATCCAGAATAATATTGCTATACTCCCAGGGTGAAACTTTCATTCTTCCAAAGGCAAAATGTACAAGTCATTGCTGCAAAGGCAGAAATATGAGGGAATTTGGTCGTGATTTTATGCCGTTTTTGAAGGTTTCTTGGAACCGCTTTCTTGAGAAAATCCTTCATAATTTCAGAATGAAGTGGCCAATTTCAGTCAGGTAAAGTTTATCATTGCCTCGATATCGAGGGGGCAATGGCCTTTCAAACGGGGATTGTTTTTTCCGACTCATCAGGTAGCTTCCTAAAATAAAAAACTATGGGTAAAAATCGTGCATGACCGTTTAATCGAAAGAATTTGCTATCCTTTTTGACGATAAGTGGCGTTTTTAAGTGATACCTTCTTTCAAAAAAGCCTACCGGAAATATGTAAATTTCTAAACGGTTCCTTTTAAAAATTTAAGTTTGAACAGAGATATTTGCAAAACCAATAGCTTTGTTTTGCTGAGTAAATTTTTTGACGGATGCAATTTAAGCAAGAGATAAAGACAAATTTCCGAGAATATTTTTAAGTTACATGAATGAATTTAGCCAGATTCCGAGAAAAGGTAAATGAAACTAGAATAAACTTGCATCATTTATCCTGTTCTGCCGGATGTCCTAAAAGTTGCAACGATTGCAGAACTGTTGTGGAGGAGCTTTATTTTCAGTTTTTCTGTTTTTACTTCCCGCTAACGAATCTCGTCCCCAGAGTGAGTTCGTTTTCTTTGGAAATAATAAAATTAGCCAGAGTGGCAAATAAGAGTAATAAGACTAGTCGCACTCAACGCTCTTCACCGCACATTAGCAATCCCAAATTCCCCAACCCCTAAATTGAATTGAGTATAGAGCTGCTAGAAAGAGCATGGGCTAAAAGGAGTGGGCAGGAGGACTGCACAGGCATGTTGATCTCCTCATAGTATTGTGGGGGTTCCACATAAAACCTAAGGGAGACATGGGAACCATGGGAGAGGGAGGGGCAGGAGGACCGCACTGTACAGTTAAGCTCCTATGGTCGCAGGTCTCAAGATAGCCAAAGTGATTTCATTGTTTAAAAAAGGTAATCCTGAGCTGCCATCTAACTATAGGCCTATTTCTCTTTTACCCATCTTTAGCAAGATATTTGAGAAGTTAATGTACAGACGACTTTATAGATTCCTTGAAATTCATAATGTTCTTTATTCTTTACAATTTGGATTTCAAGAAAACCACTCAATTGATCATGCCCTAGTGAGTTTGACTGAAGCTGTAAGAAATACTCTGGATAATAAGAGATTTGGTTGTGGTATTTTCATAGATTTACAAAAGGCTTTTGATACAGTTAATCATAAAATCTTGCTTTCAAAGTTAGAACACTATGGCATTCGTGGATGTGCTCTTGAGTGGTTTAGATCATATTTATCTGATAGAAAGCAATATGTTTCTGTCAATGGGGGCAATTCTAACTTACTTTCAATTACTTGTGGTGTTCCACAAGGCTCTGTGCTGGGCCCCTTACTTTTCCTTATCTACATAAATGATCTGCCTAATGTTTCTAAGAAATTGAATTTTTATCTCTTTGCTGATGATACAAATATCTATTGTGAATCTAAAAATGTATCAGATTTGATTAAAATTGTCAACAAAGAGCTTAAATCAGTAAAGAAATGGCTTGATGCTAATAAATTATCATTAAACATTGATAAAACTAACTACATCATCTTTCATTCTTCATCGGTAAATATTCCTTCTGATGCTGTTATTAAAATAGGGAAAAAACATATTAAAAGGGTCAAATTTGTTAAATTCTTAGGTCTCCTGTTAGATGAGCATCTAAGCTGGAAATACCATCTCAGTGAACTCTCTAAAAAATTGGCTAGAACGTGTGGAATGTTTTTCAAAATTAGAAACTTACTTCCATTAGATGTTTTACTCTGCTTGTATAATGCTTTATTTCTGTCTTTCTTACAGTATGGTCTTATTGTCTGGGGTCAAACATATGCATCATACATAGAACCAATCTTCAGGTTGCAGAAAAAAGCTGTCAGAGCCATCTCATTTCAACCTCGCTTGTCTCCCTCGCTTCCCATCTTTAAAGATCTTAAACTTCTCAAACTTTCTGAGATTTTTGAATTCAGGCTCTTAACTTTTGTTTATGACTCTGTCAACAAGACTTCACCTGATTGCTTTCATAACTTCTTCCTTTTCACTTCATCTGTTCATCAATATTCCACTAGACAGGCCAGTCAAGGAGATTTATACCTGACTCGAAAAAACAGCCTTCAATATGGTCTAAAATCGTTACGTTACCTCGGTGCCAAACTCTGGAATACACTTTCTGCAGAACTCAGAAATGCCTCATCAAAAATATTATTCAAAAGAAATCTGAAAATTTACTTATTGAACAAGGTCAACTAATATTCTGAACTATTGCTGATACCTTACAAATAATTTTACAGCTTAATTCATTCAATAATTAATTAGGATAGGGGGGCTCCCTCCTCGATTAGTTTACCTATTGAGGGGGCTCCTCCTCCAAGTAATTCTCTGCATACAATTCATTCTTTCCTTTGTTATTTGTATATTGTATTAATTTCATATCCAATTGTATTAATTTTCTGTAATATTGTTTATAAGTCAGGTATTTTGTTTGTATAGTAATATATTTGAATTGTATGTATGGAATTTAAAATAAAACCTGAACTGAACTGAACTGAACGGTTAATGGGACAGAGAGGGGACAGGGGGACTGCATATAATGAAGTGCAAGTTAAGCCCCTGTAAATATTAGTAATTGAATTGAATAAGATTTGACGAGCTTGGAGTGGGATCTGATGTAGGGGGTGTAGGTAACAGAAGTTTAATATGATTTATTGGAGGTAAAAGTATTTTATGGATAGGTACAAAGTGAATTGTAATGCAAATTCTCAACTGATACCATGTCACCTTATATTTCGGGGCAATTAAACCAGTATATCAACATGGTGACAGGTGCCCCAGCAGACCAGCGTCCTGGCCAACTATTGCATCTGATTTGAGGTACATGGTGATGTTGTGAAATTTGATTTCGTACGGCTCAAGTAGTAGTTTTGATTTGACTTGAATTTTGGAACATGTGGCTTGATTGTGCAGAGAAGAACAAAAGTAACGTATTTGAGGGGGAGGGGGGTCTTCTCTCTGCTAGGGGGTATAGTTTGGGACATTTAGGCTGTGTTCATAATAGATTATACAAATTTCTTACCGGGATGTCTTTCTTGTATGATTTGTATGATTAGGCCATGCTTGAAATTCACGTCTTGTCTCTTATGTGCATGTGAACGAAAAGATCGTGTGTTGCATAGTTGCGAATTTAAAGTGTCGTTTTGATATGATTATCGACCTGTCATAAGACAGAGGTACGTGGAATGACGATTGAGTGAGACACGAGATGGTTTGTTTGCTTTGGCTGTATTGGCCGTGAGGTATAGTGATCAACTTGGTGTTGAAAGCTGTTTGAGAGATTTCTTGTGAATGAATAGTGGGCTCAAATGACTTAGGTTTTCGTTTGTGAAAAGTGTTTAGGGGCAAGGAAAACAGGAAAGAACGGGCAGATCTGATCGAAGGGATCCTCTGGGGATCAAGCTTTCGTCTGTATCATACATTTTCTTTGGAAATAATAAAATTAGCCAGAGTGGCAAATAACTACCTCTACTCTGGGATACTAGTGGCCGTTCTGCAATCTGATTGGTTGTTCGAAAACAATAGAAAACATAAATCATTTCTCGAAAACCTCCTAATTATTGAAATAATAACAATGTAATTTAGTCATTAAGCAACAATCATTACAGTGTTTCTGTATTGTTTGGAGTCGAGATGGCATCATTAGCGTTACAAAGCCAACCACAAATCCATAATGGCTGCTAATCCACCCTTATTTTGGGCGAATTTGTGTAATGTCTACCAGGGTGCTCACTCGCAAGGATCACCGCAAGGATCTGTTCTTGGTCCAATCTTGTTTAACTTAAACATAAACGATCTTTTTCTTTCTATAAAGAAAGCTACCATGCACAATTATGCAGACGATAATACTCTAGCAGCTTTTTCAAATTCATTCCCAAACCAGATTAGAATCTTGGAACAAGAATCAAATGTTGCCATAGATTGGCCTGAAAGGAACCAAATGATTGCAAATCTGGACAAATTCCATGCTGTATTAGTTACAAAGGGTAGAGATGACACAATAGGGGAAAACTAATCATACAAGGCAAAAAAATTCAATCTGAAAATGCAGTAAGACTTTTAGGCGTAAAAATCGATCACAGACTAACTTTTGATGACCACATTTCCGATCTATGTAGAATAGCCGGTGCGCAGCTAAACGCTTTGAAAAGACTTAAGGGTTATATGGAGTTTAAAGCCAAAGAGATACTGGTTCAAAGCTTTGTTTTTTCAAATTTTGATTACTGCCCTCAGGTCTGGCATTTTTCCTCTGAAAAGTCAGTGAAAAAAATTGAGAAGATTCACGAGCGAGCTCTTAGATTTCTCTACAATTACTCTACAAGCTCTTACGACGACTTACTTTCTAAAGCTGAGAAATGCACGATGAGAATCAGCCGTCTCAGAACTCTTTGAATTGAAATTTATAAAACTATCTCAAAACTAAATCCTCCCTTCATGCAGGATATTTCAAACTAAAACGAACATTAAGGTCAGTTAGGAACCCAAATGAATTAATTCATCATAGACCAAACCAAGTTACTTTCGGGTCAAAGAGTCTCCTATCGCTAGGACCACAAATTTGGAATGCTTTGCCCAAGAGATCAAATTAGCCGAAAACATTTAAACGTTTAAGAGACTTATAAAACAATGGGATGGGCCAACTCGGCTTCGTGATTAGCGTATAACGTAAGNGTATTAGTTACAAAGGGTAGAGATGACACAATAGGGGAAAACTAATCATACAAGGCAAAAAAATTCAATCTGAAAATGCAGTAAGACTTTTAGGCGTAAAAATCGATCACAGACTAACTTTTGATGACCACATTTCCGATCTATGTAGAATAGCCGGTGCGCAGCTAAACGCTTTGAAAAGACTTAAGGGTTATATGGAGTTTAAAGCCAAAGAGATACTGGTTCAAAGCTTTGTTTTTTCAAATTTTGATTACTGCCCTCAGGTCTGGCATTTTTCCTCTGAAAAGTCAGTGAAAAAAATTGAGAAGATTCACGAGCGAGCTCTTAGATTTCTCTACAATTACTCTACAAGCTCTTACGACGACTTACTTTCTAAAGCTGAGAAATGCACGATGAGAATCAGCCGTCTCAGAACTCTTTGAATTGAAATTTATAAAACTATCTCAAAACTAAATCCTCCCTTCATGCAGGATATTTCAAACTAAAACGAACATTAAGGTCAGTTAGGAACCCAAATGAATTAATTCATCATAGACCAAACCAAGTTACTTTCGGGTCAAAGAGTCTCCTATCGCTAGGACCACAAATTTGGAATGCTTTGCCCAAGAGATCAAATTAGCCGAAAACATTTAAACGTTTAAGAGACTTATAAAACAATGGGATGGGCCAACTCGGCTTCGTGATTAGCGTATAACGTAAGAACACCCTGGGAACGAGGTTGCCCGCTAACAGAAGAGGCTTCGACTTATCTACTCAATATTCACCGATAAATAGCAAATGAAACATAAAATTTCGGGCTCTCAGAACAAGAGGGCTGTCTTTTCAATATTTTCCTGAAATTTAGGTATTCATTGTGTCGGGAATTTCCAGCTGCCACTCCACAATTAAGTGTTAGTATTCATACAGACGACATGTCGCGTGACTATATCAATTCGCGCTAGAAAACCCGAGTTTGGGTAAATGAAGCCATTACAAAGTATATCGTCGCTTTAAGATTTTGAGAGTGTCTCGTTTATTTATCGTAATAAATAAATTCTAAAAGCTTGGAAGATGTTCAAATCATTCAAAATCTTTAGCAGATAGATATGCGAATGTCTAAAAGGAAGGTTGACTTTGAAGAAGCGACGAGCAACTCGCAACCGACGGAGTTTGTGGTACTGATTACAAAATTATCGTCGCAAAGGCAAGTTTCTCGCAGCTTTCTTGGCCTAAATTTTTGCTTTGCCTTTAAAAATAGCATGTTCGTGCAAAGATTTCATAGGTTTAGGTCTGACTGACAATTGCTTCCTATCCTTTCACTACTCACTATCGCGAGATAGAATAGAGGAGGAATTTTGTGCAACTTTTTGCAATTTTCTATCGAAATGTGTAGAAATTTTCTGAAGATTTACCCCAAAACAAGATTGCGTCGTGTTATCAACGCTGCTGTGACGTCATGCCATCTGTATGAATTTAATGATAATGATATCAGTCAAAATAACTGCCTGCTATAAGCCACTTGCATTAGGAAACCAAAAGCCAAAGTGCATGTCTAACATCTACAAGAATGACACATCAATAACATCCTGACTCAAAGCTGTATTTTAATTTTTTGAGTATCATTGCAAAACCTACCGGTGTCCCAAATAATTTTCCCTATTTAAACAGCTACAGAAAAATAACCATTACCTCGTTTTGAGCAATTTAAACGGCAGTCTTTCGTTTGAGGGCTAACTTGGATCCAAATAATTTTTCTGAGTTTTCGCCGATTACAAGACCTCCAAAGTATGGATTTGCCGAAAACCTTCAGCCCGAGAACGAAAAGGGAAAAGACTAGCGATAGAGGACAGAAAGGTATGTTCCACTATGTTTTAAATCGCAGGTACAAAGAGCATACAAATGCTTGTCAATTTTATACATTTTTATTCAAACTTGGCACTGTGCCAAGTACGGACCACTTGACCTTGTCTTAGCAAGCATATTTTTCTTAATATATCAAGCACAATCGCGCGTTTTACAGGTGAAACAGAAATATATTATCTTTCTGGGGTCAGATTTTGGAGTTCAAGCTCCGTGCCGTTTGAATTAGCTAAAAAAACAACTCGACTTCTATGGATTTTGAACGGCAGGTTTAACGATCTTATTGATAAACTGTTTTTGCTCTTTCATGAACTTTTCAGGTATTCTGTTTTACGGGCAAATTTTGATAGAAAATCAATCCGCTCAGATACAAAAATGAATTAAATACTCAGATCTAAATTGGAAATTGTTTAATAGATTGCTGTCTGAATTTTTATTACTAACATGAACTCAACCTCGTCAATGAAGGTTTTCCATAAACTGCAACGCCTACATTGACCCTGGATCCTGTTAGGCTATTCTGCTGTTTGATTGGCTCCTTTCGAAACAAAAGAAATTTCTCACCTTGAAGAATTTTCGTTCAGTCGATTTAACCCTAATTTAACCGGGGGGAGGGTGTTTTCCACCCCTCTATCGGTTTTTTGCAGAGCATTTATTAATGGCATGAGCTATGACACTCTAACTTTCTGAAAATTACTAATTATCTATTAGCTACATTTTTACAATAAAATTTTTGAACAATGGGAGTCACGTGACAGATGACAATACCATATTTGGAAGATGGTATTGACAAAATCAATTTTTTTGATATTTTTACAACCAGAATTAGTTTCAAATGTGGATTATTATACCTTAACCCTAATCCATATGGGGGGGGGTGGATTCCACCCCCCCTCAAGGTTTCTTGTGCTGCGTTTTTAAACGACATCAGCTATGTCCCCCCAGTCTCCTTGACTTTTACTAATTATCTATTAGCTACATTTTGATGAAAAAAAATTTTAACAATAGAACTCACAGGTCACGTGACATGTCCATATTTGGAAGCAGGTAACAGAAAAATCGTTGCTTTCGATGATTTCAATGGCAAAATTTGCTTAAATTATGAAGTATTATATATCAAACGACTCAGCGAACAAAGGGCTTTAATTTGATACCGGAATTTCTGGAATTTGCTGACGTCAGCACTTTTTTATCATGACGTCATTTTGGCCGCCATTTTGGGCTAATTAGCAATATTTTTAAATATTTTCCACCTTTTTCCATTAAAAACACTCCAATGATGCATTTGTGATGGATTATCACCATTTTGCCGCTTCTTGTCGCCTATTTTTACATGGAACAAATTTATAACATAAATTACGTCATCAGAATTGAATAATTTCTACCAAAATATCATTCAAAAAGCGCTATTTACAATACAATAACATTTTTCAGCAAGTATCTTGACAAACTAGACCAAAACCCGCATACAGTTCCNTTGACAAACTAGACCAAAAACCGCATACAGTTCCTTCAAAATCTTCGTTAAACTCAAATTTAACTTGAGAACCTGATTTTGGCCAATTTTCAACTTTATGACGTCACTGTGACGTCATAGGGCGTGGAAACCACACCCAAATTGTGCTACATGTTGCAAATTACTTGCTCTATAACTGTGCCAAGTTATACAGAATTCTGGTGAGTCTAAGACTGTTTTCAGAGGGGGGTGGAAAGAACCCCCCCCCCCCATATATGGTAGCTTGAAAAAAGCCCATATGGATTAGGGTTAACAGAATCAGCAAACAAAGAGCTTTCATTTGTTATGAAGAACAATTGAATTTTCTGACATCAGAATTTTTAAATGATGACGTCACATGTGCCGCCATTTTGGGTCAATTTTGCAAAATTTCCAGCGGAAGTTGTAGAAAATGCATATAATTGCGTTTTGCAATACATTTAAAGTATTTTTAGCAAGTTTTGTACCAATTTTTGGTCGTAAAACCCACTTCGTGATTGTGACGTCATCAATATTTGTCATTTTCTACAAAAATAACTGTCTAAAAACACCTTTAGGTATTTTTTTTGAGTTAGGAATAAATAATACTGCAAATAAGATGAAAAATAGCAATTTATATGATATTTTTTCCGTTTTTAGAACGAATTAGCTGGAGAAACTTATATTTTGACATTTTTCAACATTATGACGTCATAGTGACGTCATCTAATGAGATGGCCACACCCAAAGCTGCCAATAAGTAAAGAATGGTTAGTACTAAGCGCTTGCCAGGTTTGAATGATTTCCCATTAGTCAACCTCGTCCCCAGGGCCTTTTGTCATATTTGGACGGAGACGAAAAGGCCCTGGGATCGGCTGGTCACATAAGCAATCTGATTGGCTATTGTTTTTCGCATAATTTAAGTTCAATTCAATTCAACGTGTTACCACATCAGCAATCTGATTAGCTGTTGCTTTTCACATAAATTATATTCAATTCAAGTCAACGTCTTATTTTGAATCGTTCTTGCGTGTCTGAATCACCCTCCGTTCCAAAGGTCAATTGCTCTATTTAGGCCATGCGTATGTGTCGAGCCTTGAAAAGTACCTAACCGTTAACCGTATTAGCTCGAGAAAAGGCGCAGAATATTAACGGTTTATGCATGGTTTATGCTAGCATTTGCAGAAATTGAACACGTTATGATTCCTTAGACTGGCCAAATTTGTTTTCGATCTTTTAGTACGTTTGTTTTGATCAGGAAAATTTCATAGGATTCAATCAAATTAATTCCATCACGTCGGAACTGAATGACCACAGAAAATAATCTTTTGTGCTAACAACTCAAACAACAAACAACTCCCCAATTTCCTCCTACCAAAGCTTACAAGTGGCATATTTGAAATGCAATTTGTAAACTATGTGGAAGTGCGACCAAAACAAAGCGAATGACAAAGATATATAGTCAAATTGAAAAGGAGAAATTCCATGAACAAATATAACGACAACTTGCGGAGTGTCGGTTACAAATAGGAAAATTTTGCTTGTAGACTTTCATAGGAGAATATGCGGCAGCAGGCAGCAACTGGTACAGGACTACAGGAGTGACTTTCCACAACTAGGATGCCACAACGGCGAACGGGTTGGCAAAACGACGATAAAATCTGTGAGCCACTGATCAGACTTCCAAAACCAGTTCAAAACATCGCACCTGCTTTGGCTTCAGAGAAAACTTGATCATACGACAAAAGCACAGTTGCAAATCTTTGAACAACTGACAGAAACGCCAAAAACAAGAGCTGTCTCCTGTCTGCGACTGCCTGTCTCCTCCATTGCAAAACATACCGCAGCTGTGGCCTAACCTAAAGTATATCTGCTGCATACATTACGATTTCTATAATTTATTACACCCACGGAAAGTGGGTGTTTTGATGGTCATGTGACCAGCCGATCCCAGGGCCTTTTCGTCTCCGTCCAAATATGACAAAAGGCCCTGGGGACGAGGTTGCCCATTAGTCTAAGGCGATTTATGGAGGGGGGTGGAAAGCACCCCCCCGGCTATATTAGTTAAAAATAGCCCGGTTAAATTAGGGTTAAAGAACGTTCGAACGGCATAATATCACAATGAGTGGTGTTCGAATCATGGAATATCTATTTTGAAATGTCGAATATGGGATTCGAAAGTACTTGCTGTCAGCCTTTATTATGCTAATAATTAGCTAATTATTCTAATTATTCAAGCAAAATCTGCCAAATTCTGACAAAACGTCCCAAGGGTATCTGTTGAGGGCTATCCTAGACTTACAACATATACCCTTGGGAATCAGGTTGACACTAACTTTTACTCCAATAACAGCTCAAAGCGGGAAACTTTTTTTGGGACACCCGGTACATTGAGTAATCAATTTTTGTTTAAAAATATCATAAACTCATTGCTCGATATTCAGATGGCATTAATTGATCACAGAAGCTGCCAATTGAACAAGGAATTCTTCTATAATGGTCGTGTAGTCCAAAAAGGCATTTTGTAATGTTTGCTCATTATCAAACCCTCTGGTTTTCCAGAAGCCTTAAATTTTGGGTTTAACTGGATGTTACTCAGCTACTATTGACTACAAATGGGCAAACAAGGCACCAAACTTTAAGTTAAATTCTCTCCTGTTAGAGGAAGGTAAAATCAGAAAAATTGAAAATAAACCTCTTCCACAGCAGCTCCGCAGACGCCGGAACTTCTTTTGGGACACCTGGTAGTAGTATGCTTCTTTCTAGCAAATGTGATTTTAACGACGCTAGGTAATCATTAGAAATAATCATTAAAGACATGAAATATAAAATAAATAGTTGTGAATATGATATAACAGGTGGGTCAGAAAAAGTAACCACCAAGATGAAAATATTTCTGGAGAACTTTCGGAATGCAAGATTTTGTTGCTGACATTTATAAGGTACTACGAACTGCATAAAATTGGGCTAAAATCAGTTCATTATCAGCTGTATTTACAGAAAAATGAACTTTCAAAAAGAGATGGCCACGAAAACCACTGTAACAGAATCACTAATCATCAACAATAACTCACCAGCATAATGTTTGATTATTGAATAATTTCTGTGCAAATAACATTTTTCCTAATTTCTCGTGTCAATGAGAGGGTTTTTTTAAATTATTTTTGTAATTTTGAAAGAATTGAATGTATCTTTTAGTAGGATACCATTACATGATCCGTATGTAACACATGTTGTGGTAAAAATTGAATTTTTCCTAATTTTGAATAGTTCAATCATTATTTTTCAATGCCTCTCATTTAGTGGCAGTATCTTGTAATCCTGTGATTGTTTTTGCGAAGAATATGCGAGTAGAGGTCGAAACAATGCATGACAGGAAATTTTTTTTATATAAGACACTTTGTTTGGTCAAGTTGTGTCTTTATGATTTGTGATTTCGTTACATTGGTTTTCGCGACCATCGTTTTTCAAAACCTCCTTTCTCTCTACCTACAGCTGATAATGAGCTGTTTTTCACTCAATAGGTGTAGTTAATGTTGTACTTAAGGCAACATAAATTTAATCAAAATCTCACTTTCAGAAAGTTTTTCAGAAATTTTTTATCTTTGGGGTTACTTTTTTCAAACCCACCTAGTTTACATGATATATTTTTGGGTTCCTTTGTTTGGAGTTGCTTCAGTTTTCATTCAAAATGTTTGAATTGCTGGCCTACCGGGTGTTCCGTTTGGTTTATGTTTATTATTATTATGATTAGCCTCTTTCTAAAGTTGAGACTTGTTGTTAGAATGTCGGTGCTTAGGCCTAGGCTCATGAAATTGATTTGAAGTTGAAGTCTTGATACGTTTTATCAGCTTCAATCTGAACATAATATGGTGACAGGTGTTAAAAAGTACTTTGAATTATGTGGAAGGAAACACCAATGTGAAAAGGAATCATGCCCAGCCTTTGGAAAGAAATGTAAAAAATGTGGCAAGAGCAACCACTTTGCAATTTAATGTACAAAGAGAGAGAAAAAAGCACATCAAGTTAGGGGTCGTCCAAAAATTAACTCGTGATCACTTAGCGGCATTTGGCCACTAAATTTTTTACCCCACCCTCCCCCCTCCTCCTTAGCGGACCCTACCTATATTTTCTATATTACATGCTGTGCTAATATATTGGCCTAAAAATGGTTGACCGCTCATTCATCAATTCTCACCAGTTCCCGTATACAATTTTCAAAGTCTTCATTTTAGATAACACATGTGATTCCTTAAGTTCTAACGATGATCACTTAACGGACTTTGATAAAACCCCCTCCCCCTTAGCGTCCAAATGCCGCTAACTGATCACGAGTGGATTTTTGGACGACCCCTTAGTGATGACATTGATTCTGTTGAGTCGATAGATATGGTAGAAAGTGAGCAGTTAGTTTACACCATCAAGAAGACAACAATATTTGCTGACATGATGATAAGAGCCACAACAAAAGAAGTGTCTTTCCAAGTTGATACCGGTTCTTCAGTGAACATTTGCCGATCAAGTTCATTCTAAAAGATGCGGAAACATTTAAACCCCCATCAGACATAAATCATGGACTGGCAACAGAATAATCACTGTAGGTTCTGCCGGAATAGTCATTGAAAACCCATCAAGCAGCAAAAAGTACAGGCTTACATTGTTAAAGAGGATCTTACACCAATCCTAGAATTAAGAGCAAGGAAGCCATGAATTTGCTCAGAATAAATAATGATAATTTCAAGGAGACAAAAATCAATGAAGTAAAAGTCTAGTCAGAAAAGGACATAGTTAATAATTTCCATAGTTAATATTTGATGATGGTATTGGAAGTTTACCAGGAGAACAGCACCTAGTTGTCAATCAAAGGATAAAACCAATTTAGGGGAGTTCATTCACTAGTCAATGATCTAAAGAGAGAGTTAAACAGGATGGAGGAAGATAAAGTCATTACGAAAGTGTACCGGGTGCGCCAAAAAAACTTCAGGTGTTCGAAGAATCGTTGTACCTAAAAGACTAGATGGATTTGAATGAATCGAATTTCGACTTAGGGTTACTGGGAGGTTACTGTAACCCTTCAGACAAAATTTCTCGAATTTTCGTCTTCGTTATAATCTCATGGTTTAAGTACTTGAATACCATTTTAACCAACTCACTTCCAGAAATAACCACAATTACTGGGAACTTTGAGCATTTTAAAAGCAATCAGATTTCTGAAAAATTGCGGGAATAGACATCAGGGGATTAAAGTAAAATCACTTGACCTTGCAGCTATATATCCCGTGTTGCTATTTCATTGATATAATGATCGACCAAGATCGCGCTAAAGCTTTATTGGTTGACCTGCGGCTTTATGATACCGGTTAAATGTTGGCGTTGAGATTTTCAAAATGGCGGTAAACATGTGTTTTTCGTCGCTTCGATAAATCCTCGCAATCATGTGGCATCTGGTCTGAAATGGATCTCATAGATGAAGAAATAGATCGATACAAGATTAAAGTTGATCCTAATAAGCGTACTGGAAAGACAAGAGATCTAGAAGAAGACAAAATCGATGTTAGTTTATACAGCGAGAGCGCCAAGACATGTGGCTTCACCACAAAAGAACCAATTATATGGATTCGTGCATTTGAAAAATACTATGAGCAGCAAGTAAAGCTAAAATGTGAATGGAACAAAGTCTCAAACCAGAACCAACAATACTCCGAATTGCAGTTGTTTGTCCATAACCAAGCTGGTTTCAAATGTATCACAATTCATATTTATTTGACCACAGGTGTGATTCTCATTAAAGGTATCTTTTGGAAGCAATGGGCAGAAAATGAATTTGCCTCATTCAAAGCAGCAATTGAAAATGCTGATAAAGATGACACAGTTATATCACATCCCCCTTCAGTGGATTTTCTGTCAGCTGTTGAGTCAACCAGTGGTAGCTCAAAGAAGAAGTTATCAGAAGTACAAGAGGACAAAGAAGGCAAAACAGAAGCTCCCCAGCCTCAGTCCCAACATGAATTATATAAAGAAATATAATTCCTCAATACTGAAAATGGAAAAATTAAAAATTCCTTTGGGATACTAGAAAAGGGAATTACTGATATGAATAAAGCTTTTGAAACAATCAAGGAATCACTCAATACTCACGAGAAAAGAGTTAAAACAGTTATTAGTCAAATAGAAGACAAGCTTGAAGCAAAGCTTCAAGTTTATAATGAGGAAATTAGAAAGGAGATAAAAAAGGAAGTAACAAACATGAAGAATTCATTCCATGATAAGATGCACAATTTTGAAGCAAATGTAAAGAAACAACTTGATGATAACAAATTGGCCACCCAAAATAAGGAAATGGTGCAAAGAGTGACAAAGGTAGAAATAGATTCTGGTGAAACCAAAACCATAATTGATAAAATAAATGATAGAATAAAATATGTTGAAGATCATCTAGATACCCAAGATATTGATCAAGATATGCCTAACAAAGTTGAAACCCTTACCAGGAAAATTAAGTCTTTGGAGGAGAAAATATCAAATCTAGAAAAAGCAAAGTCACCTGCTCCTGCTGTACGATATCGCTCTTCAGCAGCAACAGAGCAAGTGTCCCAGAAAACTAGCTCTGATGCTGCCAACCAAGCCCAATATGACACATCATTTAGGGCCCAACAAAGGAGTGATGACAACCAACCAAGTCAAGAGGATGAGTATGAAAGGAAAAGAGTCAACAAGGCAAGGAGTTCTTATGGAAAACAAAGAAGGTCCCTGATGGTCCTTATGGATTCTAACAGAAGACTCATCGACTCACAAATGTTGTGGAAAGACTGCAGGTTGATTCCTTGCAATACACTAGAAAGAGCTATGGAAATAATTGACTCTGAGTCTAATCATCCTGAAGCCCTCCTCATTCACACAGGTGTAAACGACATTGAAACAAAATCACCTGATGAGACAGTTGAGTTAGTTGAGAGAGTAGTTGCATTGGCAAAGCAAAAACTACCTGATACATGCTTGATTATCTCAGAAATAACACCTCGTATGGATCATTTTGACAGGGATGTTTTGCAGACAAACAGCCGTATTCAAGATCTGGCTTATAATGATAGCAACATTACCCTTATTAGACACAATAACCTGAGGAATTACCAGGCAATGAAAGATAACAAACATGTATCTGAAGATCTTGGTATCCAAAAATTGGCAGGAAATTTGAAGCATGGAATCAGGAAGGCCTTTGGAATCCAGCCATCTGGAGATTTTAGAACTAATTATGGTAATAAACAAGACTGGAGAGCATATGCTCCATCTTCCTTTGGGTCAAACCCAAGAGCTCCCCAAAGCTGGCAAGGCAGAATGGATAATATGAGTTTGAATCATCACAGCTATAATAAAGACACAGAAAAATATGAACAAGACAATACTCTAAAGAGTTTGGACCAAAGAATTGGTCAACTCATATTGATGCTAAGTGGCCAGATGCCCATGAAAAAGTAACTGCACATACTAAGGTAAACTCCTCCTCTCATTGTTGCTGACTTAACAGTACAACACATTTTATAAGTTTTTGGCTTAGGTTTTCTTTTTTGTTCTTTATTTTAATCTACAGTATATATCTGAGTTTTTCGTTTCCCTTGTATTTTTAAACATCATAAATGCCCTTAAACTTGAAAATACTTTTATGGAACATAAATGGATTCTACAGCAAAATATTAGGTAGTAAACTTTGCGATCAAAGTTTCCTGGAAAAGGTATCCAAATATGATATTTTATGTTTGGTGGAGACACATGAAAACAAATACTCAGATCTTAGTATTGTTGGATTTCATAAGTTAGACTCAGTAAAACGCGATAAAGTAAAATTTAAGAGTTCTGGAGGGATTGCAGTTTATGTTAAGGACCACATTAAGAAAGTTGTTTCACCAATCAAAAATATTCATGACCACACTGACACCTTATGGTTCAAGATTAAGAAGGATTTCACATCAAATAGGAGAGACATATTTGTAGGAAATGTATATTTCAGCCCAGAGGTGTACGAAAAAAAGTACAACAAGGATTACTTAAGTCTTCTTGAAAAAGAAATTGCCCACTTCAGAACTAAGGGTAAGGTATTGGTGCAGGGAGATTTCAACGCAAGAACAGGAAATTTACAGGATTTAGTTGAGCATAGCAAATTTTTTGAAGATGATAATGATATTACATCAGTCAATACCAACTCCAACTTTAAATACCGTAGGAATTCGGAAGACTATATAGTTAACTCTAGGGGAAGGGATCTTATAGATTTATGTCATACATCGGATTTGTACATTGCTAATGGAAGGGTACTTGGTGACTGTAGAGGGAAAAATACTTGCTTCCAGTGGAATGGTTGCAGCCTAGTTGATTATCTTATAGTTTCAAACACAATTTACAACTCTTTGAACTATTTTCAAATAGGGGACTTAATACCTTGGATCTCTGATCATTGTCCGCTTACGTATTCCCTTAGTTTGGTTAATGGGGTTACAGTTGAAACGGATGAGACAAAGTTAATTGATATTCCAGGTAAGATTTACTGGGATGAGACACGTAAGGAAACAGTTAGAAACTCGTTATGCAGTGAAAAGATAAAAGGCACGCTCGAAAGTCTAAGTGAGAAATCGTTGAAGGACAATTCTTCTTCTACTTGTATTCAAACCGTTAAAATGATCACAGATTTGTTTAACTCCATTGTCGAAGAAGGTAACATTAGAATCAAACCAAAGTTATCAAAAACCATCAATGGAAAGAATAAAAAATGGTTTGATGGGGAATGCAAGATAATGAAAAACAATCTTCGCAAAATGGGGAAAATAGTATCTCATGAACCAAAGAACTCCCAAACAAGGACCGATTTTAATCGAATGAAAAAGGAATTTAG
>REGM01000143.1:1060830-1080576 GCA_004194415.1 Aurelia aurita | reverse complement strand
ATACGTTTAAGAGACAGTTACATTCAAACAACGTTGACAAACATAAGGAGTCAGCCAAAACTAAGAACATACTGTTTGTTAAAAAACGATTTCCTCATGGAAAATTATTTATTGAATATTAGAAACATAAAGACTAGAGTCGCTGTAAGTAAGTTTAGACTCTCTGACCATCGACTAGCAATAGAGACGGGCAGATACATAAGACCTAAAGTTGATCCAAAAGACCGCATTTGCCCAGTGTGCAAAGTAACCCAAGATGAAATTCATTGTCTTGTAACATGTCAGATCATTCGGACAAGCCGCACTGTCCTTTTTGACGAAATCATAAAATTACAACCCAGCTTCATGTTTATGAGTTCAGAAGACAAGTTTGTATATTTGATGCAAAATAGGACAGAATTAAGCACTCAAATATATAAGTTTATCGAAGCGAGCTTGCTCGCCAGCTATGAACATATAAATAAAACCCATGTCGATCCGTCTTGAAGCTTTATCTACTTTGAATTTGTTATTTGTAATTATGTTCATCTCAGTTGTTTTTGATTTGTTGACGTATAGTTTAATTTAGAGTTTAGTTTAGTTTAGTTCTCTCGTCTAGCTGTTGAAACATATAACCGTAGTGTTATGTTAGGCTATTTGAGAATGAAATTGAAATTGAAAAATTGAATATGTTTGCAATTCCAAGCATAATCGTTTTTCCCGCACTTTTTGCTTCAATTTGATAAAAGCCTGATTTCTCGAAACAATATTCTGGGGTACTGGTGGGTACTAAAAAAACTTGGTGTACCCAATGGGCCAATCAAATTGCTTAACACCTGGCTCACATGGTAACAAAGCACATAACTAAAAAAGGGTATCAGCAAGTCTTGAAAGATTGTTTGTTTGTTTGTTTGTTTGTCAACTTATTTTGCATCGATTATTTACATCTAGCTTACTAACTATACAGTATACAAAAGTAAACTAATCCAAATCGATAGATAAATAATACATAAATATTTGTACAGTGTTTTAATAAATTAACTAAATAAAACAAATTTCCGGATGCGTAAAGACAAGCGTTACATTTATAGTTTGGGCCATCCCACTTTTTTATCATATTTTTAAAACTATTTAAATTTTCGGCTGATTTCATTTCATTTGGCAGTCCATTCCAGATTTGAGGTCCCAATGATCGAGTGCTATTTGAACAAAGGTGACTTGATTTGGTCTATAATGCTGTCAGTCGTTGGAGTTTCTTAATTAGTAATTAGAAGATTTTATTTTGAAAATATCGTGCATGACAGACGGGTTTAAATTGTTCAGTGTCTTAAAAACTTCTATAAAGAGAACTCTTAGACGGGAAAAATGCATAATACACCTTTCTGATTTCGAAAGTAAGTCGCCATACGAGCTAAGGTGATCATTGTGTAAAAATCTAAGGGCACGTTCTTGAATCTTTTCAATTTTTTGCAAAGATTTAGTTGGCGAGAAGTACCATACTAGAGGGCAATAATCAAAATTTGAATATACAAAGCTTTGAACTAGAATCTTCTTTTCATTAAAACCAATAAATTGTTTGAGTCTTTCTAAAACATTGAGTTGTGATACAGCTTTTCTGCAAAGTTCAGAGATATGCTGTTCAAAGTTCAGTTTATAATCTAGTTGAATACCTAGCAATTTGACTGTTTCTTCCGATTTGATCATTTTTCCTTGGATGTTGAAATTTTCTCCACCAGTGTTTGTTTGATCCTTTCTGATAAGAAGTGCATGGAATTTTTCTGGATTATCTATCATTTGATTTTGTATCAGCTAAGTCAAAACAACTCCAGCTTCTTCTTCCAGCACCTCAATCAAATTTGATAGAGTCTTGGAAAAATAAGCTAACGTGTTATTGTCAGCATAATTATGTATTGTTGCTCGTTTGATCAACAAAAAGAGATCATTTATGTAAACATTGAATAGAATAGGGCCCAAAACAGAGCCTTGGGGTACCCCTGATAAAATATTTTGGAAAGAGCTATGCGTATTATTGATCCTAACAGACTGTTTCCGCCGTTTTAGGTAGGAGTAGATAAGGACCAGCGCATTTTCACCCAAGCCATAGGCATGTAGTTTGGCTATAAGTAAATCGTGTGGAATACAATCGAAAGCTTTCGATAAGTCCATTAGGATAGCCCCTACAATATCATCATTATCGCGTTTAGCCCTCCCTTCTTCAATCATTCTTACCTAGACATGTTGTGTGCCATATGATTTTCTATAGGCAGCGAGGAAAAGTGAAAGGGAATCATCTAAGTATGGGATAAGTTGGTTTTTCAATATCTTTTCGTAGATTTTGGAGAAGATATTTAGTATACTGACTGGACGAAAATTTCGTTCAGCTGTACGATTAGCCTCCCCTTTATCTAAAGGACATACCGCGGCGCATTTTCCATTATTTGGAAACCTATAGTTTCGTATGCTGCTGTTAATAGCATTTGTTAAAGGGACTGCAAGCTCGTCTGCAGCCACCAGGACGAGTTTTGGTGGTATTTGATCTTCTCCCGTTGATTTCCTACCGTCCAAAAACTTCAATTGTTCCCTAACTTGACAGACTTGTACCTCGTGAAAGGAAAATGAATTGAAATTGCTNGAGATCATTTATGTAAACATTGAATAGAATAGGGCCCAAAACAGAGCCTTGGGGTACCCCTGATAAAATATTTTGGAAAGAGCTATGCGTATTATTGATCCTAACAGACTGTTTCCGCCGTTTTAGGTAGGAGTAGATAAGGACCAGCGCATTTTCACCCAAGCCATAGGCATGTAGTTTGGCTATAAGTAAATCGTGTGGAATACAATCGAAAGCTTTCGATAAGTCCATTAGGATAGCCCCTACAATATCATCATTATCGCGTTTAGCCCTCCCTTCTTCAATCATTCTTACCTAGACATGTTGTGTGCCATATGATTTTCTATAGGCAGCGAGGAAAAGTGAAAGGGAATCATCTAAGTATGGGATAAGTTGGTTTTTCAATATCTTTTCGTAGTTTTTGGAGAAGATATTTAGTATACTGACTGGACGAAAATTTCGTTCAGCTGTACGATTAGCCTCCCCTTTATCTAAAGGACATACCGCGGCGCATTTTCCATTATTTGGAAACCTATAGTTTCGTATGCTGCTGTTAATAGCATTTGTTAAAGGGACTGCAAGCTCGTCTGCAGCCACCAGGACGAGTTTTGGTGGTATTTGATCTTCTCCCGTTGATTTCCTACCGTCCAAAAACTTCAATTGTTCCCTAACTTGACAGACTTGTACCTCGTGAAAGGAAAATGAATTGAAATTGCTTTCAGGATTTTGAATGATAGCTAAAATACTCGGATAATGTCTGTATTTTTCAAGAATCAGCCTAATGATTTGCCTATCATCATCAGTTGCAACCGTATCTGCTAAGTTGCAAGGTTTTATACCGCTAGACTTTTCTACAATATTGATGTAATGATCGTTAAAGATCTCGTCCAGCTCTTTCTCTTCGGTTACAATTTCATTATTTTTAACTAAGGAAATGTCACTACCAGCTAAACCTCCTTTGATAGAAAGAAAAGATTTGACAAGATTCCAGAAAGCACGATTCGATATCAGTCCATTTTCTGTTGCCTGTTTGAAATGCTGTTTAATTGCCTTTTTTCTCAAAGAAACACATTTGTTTCTTTGTCTTTTAAACTTTAGTTCATTTTCTTTTGTAGGATATTTGTTACATTTTTTCTTTAGCCTCGTTCTGGTATAAATTCCCTTTTTTAGTTCTCGAGTCATGAAAGGGGCACTATTTCCTCGTAGCACTTCTGTTTTTAGAGGGGCATGTTTGTCAACTAATTTTCGAAAAGTACAGACAAAATTGTTATAAGCTTGCTCAGGATCTTCAGGAGCACCAAATTTTGCCAGTTTTACATCTGACAAGAATTTTCGGCGTCAGACTTTTTGTAGCGGCGATACTTGATTACCTTAGGCTTAAGTCTAGGAAGATGAGACTTCATAACCGTTATGACAAGACTGTGATAGTCACTTAAGCCAGTTTCAAACACGAACGTTTTTTTAAAGCATCTCGGCCGATCTGTAAGGATGACATCAATAGAAGAACTACAGTTCTTGGTAAAACATGTTTTAGCAGTCACTAAATTTGATAGCCCAAAGACATCACAAAAGGAAACTAGCTTACTGTGACCAGTATCCTGCCGGTTTAGGGTATCAATGTTGATATCCCCCATTACAATTACGTTGTCGTATTTATCTAAAGCAGAGTTTAGAGTAGTCGAAAGATCGCTAAAAAATGAATCAATATTGGTGGATTCAGGAGACCGGTAAATACTATCATCGTCATCATCATCATCATTACTTTATTTAACGTAGGCTACATTAAAAGAAGATAGCTAAATTACAGCTAATTTAGGCCTACTTTACAAAATTTACAATTTCTTAAAGGCCTTATGCAATGAAAAACTACATGCCAATATTTTTTAGTTTTTATGATGATCATAATCTTTTCGAACGATTGCAAGAAACAGAATTGAAATATCTTATACCGTTAAAAAGTTACGGCGCATCAAACTTGCTGTTTTGAGGCGTTTTGCTGCGAAAAATTTTATTTGCGTGTGACGTCACAATTATGATCAACCAGGAAGTATATCAAATTCAATATGGCGAGCTCAAGTGAAAACCCCGTAAAACGTGGTGGAAGATCTTGCGTTGCCGGTGGGCCAGGTGGCAGTAGCTGAAAAATAAGCAGTTTACAGAGGGTATCCACACTTTTCAAAAGAAAGATCTTGATGCTTCAAGATACTGAAAGTGGGTTTACTTTGTTCGGCGGCACAGGCCTAACTGGTCACCAACTAAATCGTCGATCCTCTCTGTTCGATTAATTTCGAAGACAGTTGCTTCGGCATGCGAAGTGATTTTGCCAAAGAGCTTGGGCTCAGAGGCAAGCTTAAGCTTAATAACGATGTAATACCAACGATAGATGTTACCAATACAGCAACGGAACCAGAAGAGCTGTCTGATAGAGCAGAAGACTAGTAAGTTGGTAAAATAGGCCTAAATTTTGACACAGCATTTTTCGTAAATAATTCTATTTTCTTTTTAGTTTTCGTTTGGTAGACAGATTTTTTTTGAATGGCGATATTTCATTACAAATTATTTCTGATTCCTATCACTTTCCTCTCAGATCAATGTAACTTAATTTAGATTTATTTGAATTTTTTATGGGAGGGCCCTTTGAAAACCAGCACTTGTGCTGAAGGGCTACCCTCTCCTTAGGTAAATATTGAAATTGAAATCAATCTGTGTTGTGTGGGTATGGGGATCTTACTATTCCCCTATCGTCCTTACTTTTTAAAAGTTTTAACAGATATTGAAACAATCATTGTCATCGACTTCAACAAGCACCAATGTTACAGAGGAATTTGTTGAACCAGATGTTGAACAATGCCATCATTTTACAATCATATTTATCACAAGTTGATTACTTTTGTCATGTTGATCAAATTTGAAAAAGTTTAGTTCTGGGCCTTAGCCAACCATTTATTAGGAATGCTTATAACCATGTTACAACCAAGTAGATTGCTGTCAACAATAAAGTCAAAATGTACAAAGGTGGTACAAAGTAAGAAATTTTTAAAGAAAAACAACATTCTGATCAACTGCACAATGTCAATGATAAAAATCAATTATGTTCATAACATTTATAACAAGGCCAACATGATTATCAGCTGTGCCAACNTGTTAATTTTTAAAAAAATGAAGCTTAACATGGTTTTTAACAAGTACGCATGCGCAACAACGAATTATTGATGACGTCATCAAAAATCAACACACTATATATCAAATGAAAGCCCTTCTCAAGAGGAGATCAGAGGTGTTTGTTTCGTTATTATAGAACAAGTGGTTCAAAAGTTATGGCTGAAAAGGTATTTATTTTGACGAGCACTCAATTTAAAATTATGTGTTGACCCCCTGAACATGTGTCAAAATTTTTGAAATTGACATGAAAGGTTGTATCCTAAATAGAAACTAAAAGTCACAAAAAAAATTTGGTTATCGTAGAAGAACTCAAGGAGCTGTGTGGAAAAATTCACTAGGGGGGGCACTTTGTGCCCCCCCCTAGTCTGGATAGGGTTAAAACAAATCGATTAAAAATGTACAATGTGTATTTACAAGATGTGTTTACAAGATGTGTTTATAGATGATCCATTTCTTTTTTCTTACTATGAGTTCCGAGCACAACAGATCTAGAGAAGGAGTCTCTAATACTGGGACTGAATTGCAAACATCACCTTTCCTGACATACAGCATAATGCCCCCACCAAATTCCTATCCTATCTACGTTCGCTACTATACTTGTTGGAATGTAATTACTTGTTGAAGATAGCCAGCCCAGGTTTAAAAGCTTTATAATGTTACCTCCCAGAAGATTTGTTCCTTGTTGGTACAAGTGAATACCATCGTCATACAAAAGATTTCGCCAGTTGTCGTCAAAATTTCCATGCTAGATGAATCCTATGTCATATCTTCGTAGCGATTTCTCCAGTAAAGCATTGACTTGCACTCGCTTTGACTCCATAAGATCTGAGTTTCCTCTAGGCAAATTACTGGAAATTGCAACGCTTTTAACAGTTTTCCTTGCGACGTTGATGATTTTGCTGGCAATTTCTTCTGGTTCGTCATTTCTAAGATTATTCGTCCCGCAGTGGATTATTAGGCCATCTGGATTTTTATTCAAGGTCGGAACAACATATGAATGCATATCCTCCACGGATGCCCCTGAAAAGGTTTTCACGACTGTGTAGTACTTTGTAACGCTACGAGTTATTTCTTGTTTCCTAATTCCTTTCAAAATTGAGTCTCCTATGAATGCAACGGTTGGCTTCCTCCTTTCTCCTCTTTCAAAACTTTGAGGCTGTCTTTCCTCTGTTTCTTGCCTATTCTGACCTTGCTTTGCGCTAAAAAGTGATTGTGGCCTATCTTCCTCTTGTTGCCAACTTGTTGTCACATCATTTAGCTTTGACTCTGAAATTTTGCTGTCTGCCAAGGTCTCAGAGTAACTCTTCTCCCCTGGGACAACATTCCTTTTCTTTGTTTCTCTTGCTCCAAACGATTCGCTGTCCGAAGGTGCTCCGTTGGCTATGAAGTATCTCTTGGGTGTTTTTGCCTTCGTTAATACAAAAAGATTTGTTTGTTGGATGTGATCTCCAGTGACGGGAAACATTTCTCGCACAACCGCTTCCTGTTTTCGGTATTTGATGTGGTGTTTTTGCCAAGTGCCTTGGGGAATTCCAGGAAACCTCAGTAGTACAACTTTATTTAGCTCCCGGGGGTGGAGGTACTCATATATTTTTGCATACAGGGACGTGCCGCTGAACAGGGTATCGTTTTCAGACATCGGACTCCGGGACAGGGTATCATTTTTTATCTCTGGCTCCATGACAGGGTTGTACTTTTGTTGGTTGGCTCCGTGACAGGGTGATAATGCAAAAACTGAAAATTTTTATTAAGAAAATTGCGTTTTCTGATAGATTTGACTGACAGACTGACACAAGAACTCCTAATCGTGACCCACCAACGGTAGAGTCCAACGCAGCAGCGCAGCAGAAAGGACAGCAACACAACAACAACTTTTTCGTTTGTTACTATGGTAATGATCAAATATGCGCAGTGCACAATAGCTGTGTCACAATAGCTGCATTACGCACAATACTTCGTCCAGTTTCCAACGGTTTCCAAAGGAAAGGGCGTGCATGCATGCGAGAAGTCGAAAAACATCCGAAAAAAATGAAACACATCAAAGGTATCGAGAGAGGAGGTTGTCGAGAATGTGGAGAAGAATGTGAGGAATTCTATGTATGTTGTATGATAGTATGATCATACAACATCATATCTTTTTGCATGATTTTGTTGTTAATTTTTTGTCAGGCTCAACCAAGATCGGTCATTTGAACTGTTAAATATTCGTGGAAACCAGATTTGTCCATAATGCATGCTTGTTAAACCATCGCGACCGGGTGATTGTCTTCAAGAAACTCCAGGACAGGGTGTCATTTTCTCAACTTAACTCCGGGACAGGATATCATTTTTTAACATTTGACTTCGGGACAGGGTGCCATTACGAATTTCCTAGAGGCACGTCCCCGTATGTGGTAAAGTCAAGTACCCCCCCCCCCTGGGCTTTAGCTCCATTGTTTAACCAAGCGTGCTTTTCATCAGCGTAAGCTCCCCAAAGATAATCTTTCTCTCTCTGACTTTCTATTTGTACACCACTTCTATCTTTAGGATCTACGAGTACACCGAATCTGTTTTTGTAGAGAACTTGCGTTGGTATTGATCAACTGATCCGACAACTGGTCCGACTTCAATGTATCTTTCAAGAGCCTAGTCATTTCACTGAAAATGAAAGAAACCTCCATTGTATGTGACCCTCCACTCAGGGTTTGAAAGTTAAAAAAGACATTTCAGACATTAACATGAATTCAAAATTGCATTATCTGAAGACAGTACGCTTTATCAAAAATTTGTGACATGGTTTTGCAGTTCAGGACCTTACGTTTTTGGTAAATAGATAATCGTGGTCGAACAATGCCCGATTGGGTACGCCAAGATTCTTTCGCACCAGTGGTTTTTTTCGCCTGAAATCTGGAATAAATCATTTGCGTTTATATTTAATCAACTGGTTATATTTTCATGGTATTTCGCGTTTAATTCTGCTTTGAATGACGTATGATTTTGTTTGGTATAGCTTAAGGAACGGCCGTGGAAAATAGAATTTCTTAATCGCTGCCTGAAGGGTTACAGTAAGCTTAAGGTAACTCTGCTTTCCGCTCTGATGAGCACGGAAAGCCGGTTTTCAGAAATCCTCCTCTGCACAAATTTATTAATTACTCCGGAACCAATCGGTCTATCGACATTCTGTAAAACGCATGGTATTACCCATATTCATGGCGATCGAAAGATATATTAAACGCAATCGTTTGCTTTCGCAGCTAGCAAATTTGCAAGGAAAATGTTATATTCTCTTTCTCGATCTCGAAAGAATGCTGAAATTTTTCACATATGCTTGCAAGCGATAGCATAGGTTCCAAATCTTTAGAAAGGTCGATGTAAAATTATGTGACCTATTTCTTTTAATGGAATGGCTTGAAAGAAACTTTAGCTACTTTGTAATAATTTTACCGTTGGACTTTTCAGAAATCTTCAATATTTTCAGAATTAGAGTGCTTTTCTTCTTTGCTAAGAATTCAAGAAAAATTTTGAAAAAAACTTAAAACCGTCGTAATTTCTAATCTTTTTGAGGAAACATCGAATAACTTTCCAGAAAAACAAAGTTTATGAACATCTACAATATGCTATCAAGCAAAAGCCTTTCACTCTTCTGGTTTGCGATTTAGAAATTTGATGACGTCACATCCTCAAATGAGTTAAAATATGAAATACGCTGTACTTTCGAAAATATTCAAGATTTCTAAAAAGTCCAACTGTAGAGTTATAGCAAGGTAGCTAAAGTTTCTTTCAAGCCACTCGATTCAAAGAAATAGGTCACTGAATTTTACACCGTCTTTTTTACGCCAATTTAAAGATTTGGAACCTATGCTGCAAGCGATTCACCATTCTTTCGCACTAGTCCAGGCGGAGAGTGAGGTAGGTATCACCTGAGGAGGACGGGACGACGATATTTTAGATCAGATTTTTATGCTGATTACGAATATGGATGTTATTCATGCGAACGAGGCTGCTTTTGTTAGATATCTCGTAATTTAGCCTCGTTTTGACAGGTTGTTACTTGAAAATGGTTCTGATCCTTCAGTCGAACAACTGACACTTTCTTGATCAGATTTTCATGCTGATTACGAATATGAACGTTATTGATGCGAACGATGCAGTATTTGCTAGATATCACGTGATTTAGCCTCGTTTTGGCCGGTTTGCCTTGAAAACGGTTTTCATCTTTCAATCGAACGAATGCCACTTTTCTAGATCAAATTTTCATGCTGATTACAAATATGGATGATATTCATGTAAAACAGGCTGTATTTGTTAGATATCACGTGAGTTAGCCTTGCTTTGGCTCAACAACGCTTCAAATCTTTTGTCTGCTTCTAAAGCACTGTGTTCCCCTGGCGCCTGTTGCTCTTTCAATGACTACTAGCGATGGGATGAGACGGAAAAAAACCAAGAGCAAACTGCTTTCATCTTCATTAACTTCACTAATTGAAAAGGAAGCCCATCTACCTGAGGTCGAGGACAGGTTGCAAGTAACAGTGATTACGGCCTTGATTCGTATTCGTAGCATAATAAAATTACCAAATACTTTTGAAGACCTTGCATTGCAGATCCATTCTAATATTTCCAGTCGTTACCATATCATCTATTTCGCATGTGATACGTACAGAAATCGCTCAATCAAGAACAGTGGAAGAGTTTTTTAGAGGTACCAGTGACAAATTTATCATTCGAAATGGCGGTATTCGTTTACCGTCAGATTTCCACAGATTATTGGAGAACTATGACAACAAAGAGCGCTTGTTCATTTTTTCATTTCATTTTAATTATTTACCCAGTCTACCCAGGGTAATACATTCAGTTATAAAAAGAATAAACTGATTTACAATGTGCCCTGCTAAAAACCTAAACTAATCACAATAGATGTTTCTATGATTAAATTATAAGCTCTAGAATAAGCGTAAAAAAGAAAACCTTAAGAATATTGTTCGAAGTAATAGAAGAAGTATTGACTAATAATCAACATATTAGTACACGAGTTGTGTATTTTGCAAAAGGAACTCGATGTAGGAGAAGGGCCATCAGCAATTCCAGAGTTAAGAACGGACCATGAATTGTTTATTTAGTCAAGCCTGCTGCAACAAACGCAGCAAGAGAGGAACACACAACTAGCATTGTGCACTCAAGTTTGGGGAGAAATCGACATTCCAATTAGTCTGCTTGGTTGTACATCGGAAGAAGATATGGACGTTTACATTGAAATTGGCGCTGGCAAAATTAGACGAGCGACTGCTTGCCATGAACGCTTGCAGCCTTTCGCAAGAACAAAAGAAAACTCTGGTTGGATTTCGTGCATTCNGCTGAATCACTGGCATTGAAAAATCTCAAGTCACGGAATGATATTGTCATCAAGCCTGCTGATAAAGGAGGTTGTGTCGTCGTTTGGAGAAAAGACCTGTATCAAGAGGAAGGGTTCTCACAGCTCAATGATAACGAAAATTTCTATCAACAACAACGAAAGGATCCAACTAACACTTTCAACAAGACCATCATCCAAGCCATAGACAATGAAATTGAACAGAACAATCTTCCGAGTAATGCATCCAAACTTACTATAAACCATCCTAGAACTTCTCTTTTTTACATGCTACCTAAGATCCACAAAGCTAACAATCCTGGCCGACCCATCGTCTCAGCCGTTTCATGTCCATCATCTAATATTGCATCATTCCTAGATTCCATACTCACACCCATAGTCAAACAGCTTCCCACATATGTTCAAGATACATCTGACGCTCTCAGAATCTTCAACAATTTTCATTTCACTGAGGAACATCGCTACCTCTTTACCATGGATGTCAAATCACTTTACACAGTCATTCCTAACGCCGATGGTCTTACTGCTCTTAAACATTTTCTTGATCTACGTCACACACAGAATCCTCCCACCTCTACACTCCTGCGACTTGCGGAACTTGTACTCACCACCAATGGTTTCTCATTTGATGATAAATACTATGTTCAAGTTGGTGGAGTTGCCATGGGTAGCAAACTTGGACCTAGCTATGCTTGCCTTTTTGTAGGCTACCAAGAACATCTTATCAGCCAACAATATGAAGGTCCATTCCCACATCTCATCAAACGATACATCGATGACATTGTTGGTGCCACGTCTCTGCCATTACATCAATTACAAAATTTCATTGATTTTGTTTGCAATTTTCATCCTGCTCTCAAATTCACTTTTGAAATTACAGAGACTCAACTTCCATTCCTTGACATATTGTTATCCATCTCTGGTGATTCCATTTCCACATCCATATTTTACAAGGCAACCGACGCTCACAGCTTTCTTAACTACTCATCATCACACCCCATCAAAACTAAAAACTCTATCCCTTTCTCTCAATTCCTTCGTCTTCGGAAGCTTTGCTCGAAAGATCCTAATTTTAAAGACAAGGCCAAGGAAATGAGCAAGCTCTTCACCAATAATGGTTATCCTTCGAAGGTCATCAATGATGCTTTGGAAAAGGTTACAAAGATCTCTCGCCAAGAAGCCATGAAACCTCGCAGAAAAAACTAAACCTCAGAGAGAATACCATTTACGCTTACGTATCACCCACTTGCAATACCAGTAAAGAAAATCATTTACAAGAATTTTGGTATCCTGTCTTCAGACGACGAAACAAAGCACGTCTTCCCTTTACCACCATTGATGGCTTTTAGAAGAGATCTGAATTTAAGAGACACACTTGTAAGATCCAAGCTAAACGATGCAAGTCAACGCCCTGGTACAACTGCGTGTGGTCGTTCGAATTTCAGAACCTGCAAACACACGACCCAAGCCACTGAAATTTCTACAACCACCGGGAAATTTTCTGTTCGCCAAGCTTTTACATGTTCTTCATCTTGCCTCATTTACTGCATACGCTGCATGAAGTGTGAGATGCTTTACATAGGTGAGACATGCCGCCAACTTAATGACTTAATGACGGCGATAAAGACTGCTGAAGGAAGGGTAATATAACGAGTGCATGCGCTCCAAAAATGATTAGAAAAAATCAAACGATGGATATGAAACGAAATCGAGGATTTCAACGAGCACCCTCCTGGAGCAATCTTTACCGCAATCGTCAATTTAATAAAGTAATATAACTGATGAAAAACAAAGATGAAAAGAAAAGGCTCATTACACAATAGTTAGTTCTATAATAACTACACGTGATTACAATATTTTTCTTTATTATTTCAAATAATATTGAGTTTTCAATTTCTTTTAAAGGGGAAGTTCTGTCAAAATTAAAATTTTCCCATTTCGCTTGTTTTTTTAGTTAGAATAATGTTATGAAAGCAAAATCAACATTTACCTGCGATTTTATTGTGTTATTCCGCCGTTTTTTACATCAAAATCTTTCTTTTTGACCGCCGCCATTTTGCACAATGAAAGACTGGAGCCGAGTGTTGTTGTTTGACCTCATCACGTGCATGTTGTATAGTAAGGGCTTCAAGCATAAAAATCGTGCAAATTTGGATACTGGCGTGAAAATGGTGGAGATGGGCATTTTGATATGCTGAAAAAGAAAGCATGTGGACCAAAACCGAAAAATGCCCCCTATGTTATTTTTAGGCTGGAGTGCTATGCAGGGGCTAGGCTTTTTAATGGTTATTGCAATAGTGCAAACTGTGGTACCAGCATGAAACTTGGTTATCGGATGTAAGTTGATACGCTGAAAAAGATAGGATGTAGATCTAAGTTGCAGAATGCCCCTTTTGCTATTTTTAGACTGGGGTACTAGGTTCCAGGCCTCTAAAACGGTTATTGTACTTTGAATTGTTTTTTAACATTTTAACATTGTTTCAGTTCAAACTATTTCGATCCGGCTCGTTGAATTTTAATGAAATCTTGATTGTTTTCAAGTTGAAATCGCACAATTGAAAACAATTTCGCCCTCTCAGTGTTCTAAATACATTCTCTAAAATCTATGAAAAAAATATGAAACAGCAATTAGTTCTCCATTTTGATACTACTCTCTCGATGGTCATAGGTGCATATAGAAAAGCATGCGATACGCAGCACGTTGTGATAAGACTCATTGAAGACTTGAAGGCCAAACTTGACAATAATTATAGTTTAGGTGCCGTACTGATGGACTTGTCAAAAGCATTTTATTGTATCCCACATGATCTCGAAGTTAAATGCGTATGGCATAGATGGAAGTGCCTTAGTACTAATCTATTCCTATCTTAAACGGCGCGAGCAATCCGTAAGAATAAATAATACATACAGCTCCTTTCAAACAATCTTATCTGGTGTCCCCCAAGGCTCTGTACTAGGCCCTATTCTTTTTAATGTAAAGTATATATAAACGATCTTTTCTGTTTATTAAACAGGCAACACTATATAACTATGCTGACGACAACACGCTTGCTTGTTTCTCTAGGACTCTACCAGATCTGGTGCGAGTCGTAGAGGAAGAAGCAGGCGTTGCACTAAATTTGTTAAAGCAAAACCATATGATTGCAAATCGATCAGAGTTTCATGCACTGTTAATTAAAAAAGATCAGACAACTACCAGTGGCGAGAAAATAAGGATCCAAGGAAAAACAATTGAGTCTGAAGATTCAGTAAAACTTCTCGGGATTCAACTAGACTATAAACTAAATTTTTATCCACACATTTCAGAACTTTGTAAAAAAGCTGCAACTCAACTTAATGTTCTAAAGAGGCTTCGAGCTTATATTGGTTTTGAAGAGTGAAAGTACTTGTTCAGAGCTTCTTTTATTCTTTTTGTCCAACAAAATCAATGCATAAGATTGAAAAGATACAAGAACGTGCACTTAGGTTCCTTTACAATGATCATGTCAGTTCGTATAATGACCTTCTACTAAAGTCAAAACGATGTACGATGCATGTTTCCCGACTTAGATCTCTCTCCATAGAAATTTTTAATACGTTGAATGGTCTGAATCCATCCTTCATGAAAGATATTTTTCAAATTAGATCCTCCAATTATTCCTCGCGAAATCCTAACAATCTTACTCATTACAGGCCAAATCAAGTTACTTTCGGCACTCACAGTCTCAAGTTCTTAGGACCACAGATTTGGGACTGCCTACCAAATGAGCTAAAGTCGGCTGACAACTTTAATAGCTTCAAAAACTTAATAAATCAATGGGCCGGTTCAACATGCAACTGCAATGCCTGTCGTTTTATTGTAAATAATGTATACACAGCGTAAATGAAAAAATATACATATTCATTGTTTATTTACTTTGTGTATCCATCGATTTTGATTAGTTTACTCGTACATGTGTATATAGTAGACTAGATTATTTATTTCATTGATGTAAAATAAAGATACAACAACAACATCAAGTTTTGATTGCCAAGGAATGCAAGGGTAATGACTTTGTTGCAAATTGTGATAGCAACATTGAAATTTGTTATTACAAGCATCTTAAGACAATGCAGATAGGATATGACTCAAAGAGAACAAATTTCCTCTGTGCTATTTTTAGACTTGGGTAATACGTTCCAGTCCTCTAAAACTACTATTGCAATAACTTTATTGCACACTGAGATATTTACACGAAACGTTGCTAACAGTGGCAGTTTGATTTGCTGAAAAAATATCATATTGACTCAAATTGCAAAATTCTCCTTGTATCATTACTGTTTAGAGGCCTGGACCCTAGCAACCCAATCTAAAAATAGCACGGGGTGAATTTTTCAGTTTGGATCCCCTGTTTCTTTCCTTTTTCTTCGTCTGCAACTGCCTATCTCTAGCAAGTTTGATTCTTGTATCACGATTTGCAACATGGTTATTGTAAGAACCATTTTAGAGGCCTGGGTTCTAACTGCAACTCTAAAAATAGCACAAGAGGCATTTTAAGCTTGGGTCAATAACCTTATTCTTCGATTTTATCTATGCCCCTGTCAACCAATTCTAATGTCAAAATATCTCAAATGTGCAACAAAGTTATTAGAATAACTAATTTAGAGGCCCAGAACTTGGTACCCAGATCTAGTAATAGCTGAAGAGGTATTTCGCAATTTAGATCCACGTCCTATCTTTTTCAGCGTTTTAACTTGGCCCTGATAGGAATCAGCTTATATCTGAGCAATCTTAGACCAAATGAGTGTTGTATTCGTCCCACTGTAAAGTATGTCTCCAGAATAACGTATTCATAACAAACAATCTGTTATGGTATGTCTTATCAAACACTGCAAAATGAACTTGAAAAGAAAACAATTTTCGTGACATGCTGAACATTTTAAATTCTTTCGAATATCTTGACCTTTGATTCAAACCACTGTTAGCAGAATTAGGACTTTGTTAGCTAGCTTTTGTCGAATCTCGACTAGGCCCATATAAACGAGGAAATTTGTTACATATTATGATTGAACAGCTTTTGGTTACTTGAGATGTGCCATTTTGTTTGTTACGTTCTTGAACAATTATTTTACTTACCAGTAACCAAAACAGTATTGATCTCCTTTCTCTTTTTTATAGTCGAAACAAGAGTAGGTGACGCTCAAGGTAGGTGACGCTTAGCTCTGAAACTCTTGTGCATTAAATGTTCATTCACAACGTCCTTTCGAAAGTTTTTCGAAAACTAACATTTGGTGTTAGATTCACTTTTAGACCAACAGGAATACAGATACAACATAACCCTAACCTGACTCATCGGATTAGCAAATAGTCCTTGTATTAAAATTTGTTAATGTTGTGGGACAATATTGATCAATCGCGATAAGCAATAGAGTAGGTACTTACGGTAGTAAAGTAAGCAACTACAGGACAATTAAACAAAACAAATTTCTATTTGAATTGCAACTGCCCCCGGGACGCAACATTGATAATATTGGTAAATACTCTGTTCCATAGTAGACATGTTCCATTCTATCTAAAATTTACCTTACTGAAATCTGTCACTCGAGTCTGAAGTTATGAGGGATTTTCTCGAGAGGGTGCCTTCGAGAAACCTTGAAAATCGCCTAGAATCGAGATCAAATTTCCCTAAGAATCTAACTTACCGCGATTTCTCGAATTCGCACGTTAGCATCATCTTAGGAAGATGTAAAAGTCATCCCTAAAAACATACAAAATTAGTCAGGGGAAGTTCAACTTCCCAAGAAGATAACATGTGCAAGCTCTTGTCATTGTCATTGCTGCAAAGGAGGAAAACTAACGACGACAATTTAAATACATCAGCGGTGAAGAACTCCATTACGTATATCCACCAATTCATCATAACACAGCATTCCCTTTCTTTTCGTACCTTAAATTCAAAGCATTTTCCTCCTTTTGTCATGAAACACATAAACATGTCAGTTATAGTTCAAACATTTCACACAAAGAATTCCTTGACGTAACCATTTCAATGAAATGTTACATACACACACATACACAAGAAATCAATAGATTTTCTGCTGACATAACTAAGCGTAACTGAGAAAAATACTTTCTAAACTTTTTCCAGAGCACAATTTGCATGTGAAAAGATGTGACTAACTGTTGTTCTAATTCAATACTTCATCTGCAGGCTTTTGAAAGACTTCCCTCCCTTCGTTTCAAGTCCGGAAATCCCAAAATGGAATAAACTACGCGTATTTTTTATAAGAAACCGCTTAGGGAGCGGTCATAAAGTATCTACCAGGAGAGGGTGGAGGATTTTCGTAAATTTGGCAAAAAAAATCGTGGCCCTTAAACATGTTTTCAAAAATTTCGCAGCCCCTCAATTCATACCAATAATTTTTAATGGCCCACATAAACCCCTAAACAACTCATTTTCGAAATGATCCTTTTTATAAACGCAGATTCAGTTTGTGTTTTCACTTACGTAATGAATATCTAGAGTAGAGAAGTCTCAAAAACACGCAGTTTGCTGCCACCCTTTCAGGGAATGAAAGCAGTGGCGTGGCCAGGACAAAATAACTGGGGGTATTCAAATGAGGGGGTCGGGGGGAAAAGCCCCCAGGAAAATGTTTGAGGACATGCCCTCTACTTTCGGTTAGGAAGCTTTTCTCCATCCCATGTTTGCCAGTATTAACATAGCATTTTTGACCATTTTGTGAAGTTTTTTTTTTTTTAAGTTAGCATGCGCAGGAAAATTTTTGAGTAAATATAATTTTCTTTAGCCTAGAATCCGTTATAATTTTCTTTAGCTTAGATAAATTTCTCACGAGGGTATAGGAAGTAAACATGTAGATTTTTATGGAACTCGTAAGAAACTCGTAGGAAACAATGAGTACTCAAACACCCTCATTTTTGGCTTAAATTCCTTAGTTTCTTATAAAACATTACGTCCAGGTAAAATGCTGAAATATAGGAGAATCAAGATCCTTTAATAACAACAGAGGACTGTATCTTATATGCTCAAATCATTCGCTAGATAATCAGTAACAATCTAGGATTCCTATACAACTAACCCCGAACTAACTTAAAATGTTCACCTTTGGTCTACATCTCCCTGTAAGAGAATTATAACGAACATTATAATCAATCCAGAGAGACGAATTAAGATTCATTCACCTGAGAGTATATTTGCACTGATCTTTAGCCAAATTCATCTTCTTCCTGCTATCCTTCTCCACCAAAATTTTGATACATGCATTCTCCCAGAAAGACTTCCTTCGACAACACGGACCACACCCCCAAATTACCATACGCCAGGTGACATTTCAAAAGCACTAAAATATGCCATCAATCAATGAACCCCAAATAAATCTCTTGTCTCACATACTTTCCTCCGCGAGGTTTCTTTTGAAAAACAATCAGGGAATAGGCCAAAATTACGGACCATGGAATCCAGGACCACGAAAATACGGAACAGATGAAGAAACCTCGCGGTGGAGAGTGCGTCTCATATTTAAGTAAACAACACAACAACAACAAAGCGAATCAATGTCCTACTGCAAAGATTTAGCGCTGGTTGTTTCAAAATTTGCATGCGCAAATATGGGACTGCAGCTTACTAACAACAAAACGTCCATTGATGAAAGAAAACAGATTACCTGCCTGCAATTTTTTCACTTTATGTTTTTACATTTGTTGAAGTTGAAACTTTTTCAGATGCCTAAAATTGGGTCACTTTGTACGGGTACACACTTCCACTCCAATACTGCTTTTTCTGAACGCAAACCAGTTGATCCAAATGGAATTCATACAGACGACATGTCACGTGACTTGATCAATTCGCGCTCGAAAACACGACGCCATCTTGTTTTGGGGTAAATCTTCAGAAAATTTCTATAGGAATCTATAGGAAATTTGCAAAAAGTTGCATAAAACAGCTCTTATATTCTCCCTTGCGATAGTGAATATGGAAAGGATATGTAGCAATCGTCAGTCAGACCCAAATCAATGAAATAATTGCACGAATAAGCTATTCTTCAAAGGAAACTATAAATTTAGTCCAAGAAAGCTGTGAGAAACTTACCTTTGCGACGATAATATTGTAAACAGCGGCACAATCTCCCTCAGTTGTGAGTTGCTCGTCGCTTCTTTGAAGTCAACCTTCCTTTTCGACGTTCGCCTATCTATCCGCTAAAGTTTTTGAATAATTTGAGCAGCTTCCAAGCTTTTTGAATTTATTAATTGCGATAAATAAACCAGACACTCCCCGTTCGACGCTATACTTTGTAATGGCTTCATTAGAGTGTCTCGTTTATTTATCGCAATAAATAAATGCAAAAGACTCGGGAGCTGTTCAAATTATTCAAAAACTTTAGCGGATAGATAGGCGAACGTCGAAAAGGAAGGTTGACTTCAAAGAAGCGACGAGCAACTCACAACTGAGGGAGATTGTGCCGCTGTTTACAATATTATCGTCGCAAAGGTAAGTTTCTCACAGCTTTCTTGGACTAAATTTATAGTTTCCTTTGAAGAATAGCTTATTCGTGCAATTATTTCATTGATTTGGGTCTGACTGACGATTGCTACATATCCTTTCCATATTCACTATCGCAAGGGAGAATATAAGAGCTGTTTTATGCAACTTTTTGCAAATTTCCTATAGAA
>REGM01000143.1:1040776-1060677 GCA_004194415.1 Aurelia aurita | reverse complement strand
TATCAATCTTGAAAGCTCAAATTTGTACCCACGTGCAAACCAGAGCTTTGGCCTTTTGGCCTAAGCAAATTCTTAAAGCACATCAAAATTGAAAACTGAAATCAAAGAAAAATCAAGAAATTGCCCAATGGGGGATTGGGGGATGACTTCTGGGCAAACAGAATATAATAAGATCTAACATTATTCAAATTTTATCAAGGCTATCGCTGATTTATTCGCTGTGCCTCAAGAATTTGTTTAGGCCAAAAGGCCAAAGCTCTGGTTTGCACGTGGATGTAAATTTTAGCTTTCGAGGCTAATATGTCTGCTTTCAAAGCACCAATACCAACAAACGAGGTATCCATGTTCAAGTTAACTATCGAGGAACATTTTTAGAGTAATTAGCCATCGATTAAAGCTAAATTCATATCGCTGGAGCCAACCAAATCCGTATACTTTTTTTTGGGACACCCGGTACTTTTCTGGCTTTCAAGTCGCAACTTTGTTTGTAAAAGTAATTTGCAAAAGGATGATATCATCGAAGTTTCTGTTTTTGTCTCAAGTTTCAAAATACAATAGGAAGATGATTTGAAAAAGGATACTTTGAAATTTGAAATCAATATTTCAATGCAAAGTGAGAGAAAGACGAGTTAGACGAGTCCTGAAGTAATTGTTTGTTTATATCTTTCTTTTCAGTGTTTGGTACATCTGGTGTGCCTGGAGCCTTTGTCCTTGAAGGTAATTTTTTATTCAAATTCCAACAATACGAACCGAGCTTTAAAGATTTCTTCATTTATTTTGTTTCCTTCTTGTTGAAAACAGCCAATTTTTACTGACAGATGTTCAATGCTTTAGAACTACCATATAGGTTTGAAGAAAACTTGTAGTAAAACTGTTCGGAAAACCAAATGTCTTTCTCTTTTGCCCTATGCCCTTTAAACCATGAAGATCTTTCGGAAAGATTTGCTGGTGCTCTCATAGCGTTTTCGGAAAGAATTTTCTTTTATGAAAGCATGGAACAATTATTTGTTGTTATGAGCGTTAAATGAAAATTTCTTACGGATGGCTAACTTAGAATGAATTTGCGTACATTTCAGTAAGTCTTGGTCACACTAGAGTTTGACTTTGTTCACATGCGTTAGAATTTGGATAACGTATCTTCTAAAGTCGTTTTTAACCCTATCAAGCGTAGGGGGGGCTGAATCAACCCCCAAGCAGCTTTTCTGCTGTATTTCCGTACTAGCTGCACTTACCACTCTGTAACTTTCTGACTTTTACTTTTTATCTTTCTTACACCCAAAAATTTAGTTCTTAGAAAAATTAAATTCATTCTGGGGGTAAACACAATTAACTTTCAAAAGAAGTCAGTCACAAATTTTAAATAAGCCCTAATAAAATCTACAGGGAATTTGGGAAAATGATGCAAAGCTAGGAATATAACCTAATTTTGATGCTCTACTAAAATGACAACTTATTTTAAAATTTTGACGAGTAAATCACTGTATTTATGAAACGCGCATGTGAAAATTCTTTGAATTTTTGTGCGATGACGTCTTTGAGCACTTATGATTTTGAAAATGTAGCATCGTGACGTCATGACTAGGTCATGTGACATAAACAAAGATAGATTTCATTTTGGGTTCAGCTCATAATGTACTATACACATGCCAAGTTTCATAGCTCTAGGTTGTACAAAACAAAAATAGAATAAGGGGGGGGGCATAGGGCTCAAATCTTTCAAATTTTAAAAAGGTGGGTGTAAAATTCTATTATATTTTTCTTTGAATTGAATGGCTTGAATGGAACTTAGGGTGCTTTGCTGTAAATCTGCCTTGGAAATGTTTTAATTATTTTGGAATTTGGAATTTGGAAGGGTAAATCGCTGTATTTATGCAATGCGCATGCGCGCATTCTTTGAACTTTTGTGTGATGACGTCATCATTTTTTAATAAAGTTTCTTTGCAAAGCAAATGCACTTTTACCACAGAAAACATAAAAATTGGACTTAAGTTCTTGCTGCTTTTCGTTTTCTGGTAATCAGCGATTGAAAATGTTTAGTACTGAACCCTTATGATTTCGAAAATTTAACATTATGACGTCACGAGCAGGTCACGTGACATATCTAAAAATAGATTTCATTTTTGGGTTCATCTCATGGTGTAATAATATACACATGCCAAGTTTCATGGCTCTATTTTGTACAGAACAGAAATAAAATAGGGGGCCGAATCAGCCCCCCCCCCCTAATCTTCCTAGTGCATCAAATACCCTAGGTTTGATAGGGTTAAACCTTGATTTGAAACGTGAGTTTTTTACAAACAAGATTACCTCTTTTGTAAATACCTCTATTTACAAACAAGATAATTTTCATGATTTCCATGATTTTCATTTCCATATTCCTTTTCGTTAAATAACTGCGCCATTGTTGGCGCTATTGCATCTAAGGAATTCAGCTTATGGCATGCTTTCTAATTTCCCAAATGTATACTTCAGTTGTTTTAGAATATTAATTTATGGTTCATTGTCGCAGGAGATGCTCCCGTTGAGACTTTACCAGTTCCGATAAGAAGAAATGTGGCAGAAATGGAAAGACAACAAACGATAATTGGTAAAGACTTGACACAAAACCAGAGCTTAATTTATAGCTACAATGGGTCTTAAGCAGCTTTATCAAATACTGCTATGGGGTTATTTTATTCAGCTCTGAGAAAGAAATTGAGCGTAGTAGTAGAGTATATAATCCAAGCAAGAGAAAGAAAAATGGTCTTAAGATCACGTTCCTCACCATAGTCTCCTTGAGAAAACATAGGCACGAATTAGAAATACCCTCAAGGACCTTGATATTGATATCATAGGCCTAAGTGAAACACGCCTTGACTCAAGAAATAAACTATGACGAGGTTAACATTAACGGGTACAATATATATTGAAGTGACCCCAATAGAAATGATGGAGGGGTTGCCATATATGCAAACGAAGGTCTACCACCCACAGTCGTGAAATTGAGAAGTGACAAACTAGAACTTATTTCACTTGAAATCAATCAAAATCATGCCAAACCATTTCTAGTTGTCTGCTGTTATCGACCTGCAACTGCTGCAGTTGATCATACTGCCTTCGAAAATCTCAGGGATGTTTTAACAAACATAGAGAAAAGAAACTAAAGAAATAATGCTATTCGCAGATACCAACTGTGACCTCAAAAACAAGCAGAACAAAATGCAAAAAATCTAAATATGATTTACTCTGAATTTCAGCTTGAGCAACTAATTAAGGATTACGCAAGTTTTGCTGTTACAACAAATGAGTTAAACGAGCAAACTAGCACTAAAACGAGCAAACGAGCATAGGGCTCAAATCTTTAAAATCTTTAAAAAGGTTGGTGTAAAATTCTATTACATTTTTCTTTGAATTGAATATCTTGAAAGGAACTTAGGGTACTTTCCTGTAAACCTGCCGTGGACATTTTTTGATATCTTGATTATTTTCAAAATGGCGGCGTTTTTATTGTTGTTGGAAGAATTCATGGAAAATTTATCGTAAATCCTAAATCAATAGAGGAAAAATGATATAATCTTCAAGAAAAAACTATAGTTTATGACGGTCTACAAAATGCACAGTGATCCAGATTACGAAAATTAAGGAATAAATTGCAAAAAATGAATTTTTGAAAATCCAATGAAGACCTGATGTTCTTTATAAAGGACATCCTGAGAGTTAACATGAAACAAAAAGTTTTGAAATCGGGCAACTTAGTATGGAGAAATGTATTTTTAAAGTTGGTCTAAGTTTCACTTGTTTGTTTTACAGTGAGATTTCCGGTACAACTCTCAAAATAACGTCAATTTCAAAATGTCAAAAGGTCATCTTGCCTTTGCTCGATTTCAGAATGTTTTCTTTTAAATGAAATTTCATTCTCTCTTCTTTAAGGCAATTTAGTTGCTGGATTCATGTAATAAATAATTACTCAAGATTTATGCAAAGTTCTGTGCTTTATATTTTTCGCAAGAGTCCTTNGTATGGAGAAATGTATTTTTAAAGTTGGTCTAAGTTTCACTTGTTTGTTTTACAGTGAGATTTCCGGTACAACTCTCAAAATAACGTCAATTTCAAAATGTCAAAAGGTCATCTTGCCTTTGCTCGATTTCAGAATGTTTTCTTTTAAATGAAATTTCATTCTCTCTTCTTTAAGGCAATTTAGTTGCTGGATTCATGTAATAAATAATTACTCAAGATTTATGCAAAGTTCTGTGCTTTATATTTTTCGCAAGAGTCCTTTGTTATGATTGGAAATCTAAACTTTCAAGTTGAAAACAAAAAATGCAAGCGATTGTTTGCCTTAGCGATTAATTTTCCACTAAACTCCAGCATCTTCGGAATGTTTACTTCAAATCTTTCGTTTTGATTCGTTCAAATAAAGTGGCAACAATTCTTTCAGAATCTTTGGTAACAGACATAATGATTATGATGAATACTTTAGTTCAGCATCTTATCAATTCCTATGTGCCGAAAGCAAAGAGAAAAGTGCAAGTAATTTTCCTTAGGGTTTTCTCAAAGTATAAATGAAGTTCACAGACTTAATAAGAACAATTATTGATTGGATTTGATGAAAATGAATTTCCATTTAGTTGGAACCATTTGCTAAATATATTTAAATCTGACACTGGTCACAGAAAATTGTCAGATAAGAAACGATGGAAAGGATTTGGCGGTATAATTATCGGCGCATGCTCGATTCTGTAGCAAATGTTCAATGATAGCAGAGTCACATTGTTTTGGCTCTGCATCTTTGCCTCTGCAAGCCCGCTTTGGTTGTTCCCCCTGGCAAAATATTGCTCGTGAAACACACTAGGACTATCAGCAACGAAATGTTTTGAAATCGACGTTTTAAGTTGCTTTTCAAAACTTGAGGAAGAATCCAAGGCAAGTTGAGGTAAACAGGGCACTTGTTTGGAACAAATTTGGGCTCTGCATTGAATCTTTTGATTTAGATGAATTTAGAGCAGATACATTGAAAAATGATGTAGCTGTCCTTGAGGAAAAAGTTGTTAATGTTTTTGATTTCCAAATCAAGTTTTGTAGAGGAACAAATTGTATAGTGTCCTGTAAATTAATGCTTTTGATGAGGTTAGTTTTGCATTGTTTTGGACTAAAAGAATCTCAACCTACGTAATGGCCAGTACAAGAACATCTTGAAAGGGCAAGGAGTTGTTTTCCTTCTTCTCTAAATTTGTTAGCGCTGGGTGCAAGGAATTAAAATTTCTTAGGAAAATCTATAACTGAGCCTCCATTTTAAAGGCAGAAAATGTATCGTCAACACAACGACAGTAAGCTTGTGGTTTTTTAGTTCAGTCAAACAGCCTGTTTTCATAGTAAACAACAAAATGTTAAGCCTTGTTTCCATATAGCAGTAAGGTGTAAGGTTGCCGCAGCCATTGCCAGTGGCGTAGCCGACAGTGGTTACCTTTAGAGCGTACCACTAAGGGTCCCCGCCGATTAGAGGCCCCCAACCAAGTGAGTGTTGAAGAGAAAGTTAACTCATTTGCAGGCAAAGTGCTTGAAAATCTTTAGTCGACCGTTGAAGTGCCATACGTAAAGATAATAAATGTTCATTCAGGTGCCTTTAAGTCATCTTAGGTAAATATTGCTACTAAAATATATGTTTCATAAGGTTACGGTGAAGTAGCCATTTCTACAATCTCGGTGGTTTTATGTGAATGATAGCTTTCGTGCAAGTTTTTAGCCTTTTCTGCCAATATGGTATGTATTTGCTACTGTTAAATCAAGGTTCTAGATTCGCATTTGCCAATCCTACCTTGAATTATGGGGGCCCTAGATCTCAAAATTCACTAAGGGCCCCGGGATCTCCGCTACGCCACTGGCCATTGCCAGATCCATTGCCACCGGCCTGCTGCAGCCGTCTCAATTCATATGGAAACCAATGCTCCTGGTACCGCCAGCAGCCACAAACAGGATGACTGCTGTACCGTAAACAACTTGAAAAAGGTGAATCATTTCAACTATTCCCGAACCTCTGGTATTGTTACGGTATCTTAGGCATGATGGCTGTTGCACTAGATTCAGACGTTTTCATATGAGTAGTTCGACTGCAGTACCGTGGGCTTGGCAGATAGAAAATGGCAGAAGACTGCTGCTGGCAACCTTACGGCAGCTTACAGCTACATGAAAAACAGGCTTTAGCCAACTAAAATCATCTCACCCCATCATCTCGTCGGTACATAATATCATCGCAACTCAATTCAACAGACCTTGTGGCAGTATTGATCAGTTCAGTGAAAATGTCCTTGGGCATAGATGGAGACTCTATGATACCGTCATATAGCAAATTGACACTCATCTGAATGGTTCGTCCAAAGGATGTTGCTAAAATTACTACCAATGTTGAGTGAGCACATAAACGATGTTTTGAGCTGATCTTGAAACTCTAAAGTTTTGGCGAATGAACAGGAGTCCTTGATGCAGTTTTTGAATAGTGCTTCAGAATAGGTTTTAAAATATCAGAAAGCCACTCGGCCAGGTTATGTTGCGCAAAGCCAATCATATAAAGTATGGGCCATAGTGGAATATCTTGCTTGTGAGTTTTAGGTAGAGGATAGAAGCGAAGGTGCTGAGAACCTGTTGGATGAATTTTGTCGTAAACTTCATGGGGTAATTTCTATTGTTTGACCAATTCCAAAGGGTTTTTCTGCCGTTTTCGTTCTAACCTAGCGGTGTTCTAGCCTACAATTTATTCATTAACTGCGACTTTTCAGTTGACCAAAAGACAACTTTAGTGGGATTGGGTAAGTCAAAATAGTGCACTTTATTTAGTCTCATTTCTTCTATGTCGGATCTTATATGACAATTTTCTGTGGCCAGTTCGTGTATTTTTGTGTATTGCCCAATAGTGCAATCCGTTCACGATGTCTTTAAGACAACCGTTACAACCAGAGGAACACAAATTTGCCTGAAATACGGCATCTTTGAAACCAGATCCTGATATAATTTTTCCAATAACAGCATAGTGTTCTTTCATCAAGTGAAAATCGCCCAAATGTACCATCACATTCTTGAATTGATTTGGAAAAATCAAGAGAACTTTATATGCAGTCATTGCTGCAAAACGTCCATTGTTATATTTACGTATGGCATGTTCATTCAATAGGTTCACGATTTTGCTTCTTCGAGCATTTATTTTTTTCACAAGTCTCCCTCCTGGTTTATGACATCACAGCATATCATTAAATAGGGGGATTGCTGTTTTGTTTATTTTTTTCTAGTAGAGCATGCTTTGTGTGAGTCTGGAGATTTTGTTTGCTCCAAACGATCTGAAATCCAGTCCTGCCTTTTCTGTCGCCTCCAACGTGATTTTTACCAGTCTTTGACATACATTATCCCCGTTCTCAGAATTTCTCAGGGGTTCGACTTTTTACCCAAGAAATTCGGTTTCCTCACCAAAAATTGGTCTAGAAAAACTACATGAGAATTTCTACCTCTCCGAGTAGCACCTTGCTCAGTTAGAGCCTGGTCTATTACAACAGGTAGTTTGGGCAACCATTCTCAATGCATGCAATAACAATTGTAATGAGATGACCACTACATTTCAGGAAATCTTCCAGTCGATTCTAGACTTGCATGCACCCATGAAAAAAGGGCGTGCTGCCAAGCTGCACCCTGAATGACTTCTTTAATCAGAGAATTGATAATAGAAGGGATGCTGCTAAAAGAGACGCCGAGAGATCTCCTGCAATGTTGAACACATACTAAAAGCTTCGTAATCAAATAACAAAGAGTATCCGCGAAGCAATAAGATCACACTATCCGGGGTTAATTGAAGAAAATAAAGATATTGTAACCTAAAGAGGATGTGGAAAGCTATCAACAAGGTACTCGATAAAGACTCTGGCTCTACAGAGATCTTGAGCCTAGATGTGCAGCGTAAGGTACAAGGAAACGCGACATTTCCCAAGCGCTAAATCGTCACTGCGTCATCGTAGGCCCTAAACTATATCGAGCAAAATTGAGTCTCGGCCGGACAATGACCCTGTTGGTCGTTTTAAAAGCCAAATGAACAATACGATTTTCACACCAGTAGATGCTGCCACGTTCCTGAAGGCCATTAGGAATTTCAAAAATGGAAAGTCAGCTGGACCTGATAAGGTCTCCACAAAGCAAATTAAAGATGCAGCAGACTTTATCTGTAAGCCATTGGTCATTATCTATAACTCCTCCATAGAAGAATCTTTAGTCTTCCCAGATTTTTTTATTTTGGAAATTAGCAAGAGTTACCCCAATTTTCAAATCTGGCCCCAAAAGTGACGCAAATAATTATAGGCCCATGTCAATTATTTCAGTTTTTGCAAAGTTACTTGAATTGAAAAAGTTTCAACATATGCGCCTCAGATGCAAAAATATTCTTATTTTCAATGCAAGTTTCCTATCTACCACAGTCCACTGATTGAACAATAATTTGCATTCCTTGAATAATTCTTGCTTTAGGACGCTTTAGAAATATTCCATGAAGAGTGTCCATTAGTAATGCTGTGGTACTGATTGTATTAGTGATAGCATTTTAGTGACTGTATTTGATTTAAACGTTTTCTGTTGCAGCTGATTCTATCAAGAAATGCGAGTATAAGTTGGATATAGGATTTCTAATTGATGCATCTGGAAGCATGAAGAAATACTACAGCGACGAAAAATACTTTATCAAGAGGATTGCGGCAAAGTTTGGTATTTCCGAAAGCGGCACACATGCGGGCGTCGTAGTTTTTAGCTCTGGAAGCTATGTCAAACTATTAGTTCCACTGAATAAACATAATGATTTAAAGTCTTTTAGTAAGACTGTGGATGCATTGCCGTTCTACAAATACCAGACGCGAATAGATAAAGCATTAACGGTCGCTGACACAGAGATGTTCCAACTTGCGAATGGATCCAGACCAAACATTGGAAAGATTTTGTTCCTTGTAACAGACGGAAGACAACAGCCAAGAGACCTGGATGGCACAGAAAAAGTGCTATCACCTGGAATTGCAGCGAGGCCATTTCATCAGAGAGGTATTCCAATTTTCGCGATAGGAGTTGGGAACAAAGTGAACAAAACAGAGCTTGAATCGATTACGACCACTGATGACAATATTTTTACAGTGAAGAATTTTAGCTACCTTGTCAGTGATAAGTTTGTGGAGAAAATTTCAAAGAAAGCATGCTTCAAGCCAGGAGAGCTAGGTAAATAAATTTCTCCCTTTCCTCGATTATATTTTTAATTCAGGACATTTTTGGATGATCATAAGAAATTACAATAGTGACTATACACAACGATGCCAGAGGGAGCACGGAATTAAAAAACAACCCTCTGGCCCTCTACAATTAACTTAAAGTCTGTCTCAAAATAGATTTTTCAGATGAAAAGTCCGAGACTTTAAGCAAGGAGACGATGGTTGGGTAAAGTCTTGGTACGGATAGAAGCTTTTAGGTTTCCAAGAATGCTGGAACCATATTGGGAGAGGCGTTCTGAGACAAACTAGAAGGCGTGTCCTCAAACAATTTTCCGGTGGCTTCGCCCCCAAACCCCCTAATTTCAATACCCCTAGTTATCTTAAAGCGTAGACACACCGCTGGCTAGAGGAATCCCTATTTGCCAGGACACTTGAAACAATCTCGGGAAAGTGATTCGAAGAGCCTGTAGCCCAACCTCCATAAATAATTCAAATTACAGCAACAATTCCTGTGACAACAGCATCTCGCAAAAGATGCCATTGACCGACTGGACAATTTGATTCTCATAAGTAATTAAAATAGACATTTCCTCGAATATTGAGCTACGAGCGAGCACTGAATCATTTCGTAGTAAAGCTAAGAAAGGTAACTTTGAAATTCGTACTCATGATATGCTGGGATGCTTGACTGTTTTTTGTTGAATATGAATTATTATATTTTACTTCTAAATATCTCTATTCGTTCCTGGGATTGATTTGCAATGATAGGTAAAAATTTCTATGCAAAGTTTATTGTATCTAGTCACGTTTATGAAACAAAATATAACTAAAAGGGCATAGCCCTCATTTTCCGAGCGTCTGAAGGGCGTGGTCATTAAAATGATTCCCGGGGCTATGCCCCCAGACCCCCTCACTCCTCAAGTGCTGCGTACGCCCCTGCAATCAAACACAAAAATCTTGAAATGGTAGGTTTCGGATTCACCACCAGGGTTTGCTCATGAAAACGAGAATCTCTCCAAAGTCTGCCATACCTTCTGGCATTTTGGAGCATAAGGCTCAGAAGGCCTTCCAAACCTACCAAACCCACCGTTTTGAGAATTTCGGAGTCAATCAAACAATCAAAGTCAATTAAACACAAATTCCGAGTTTACCAAGTCTACCGTTTTCAGAATTGGTACCAATCAAACACACCCGAAGTAAATAGGTAAAAGCATTTACGTTACGTCTACCCAGTTGAATAGTTTTGAAAACATGAAGTATACCGAATATTTCTGAGAATTGGGAACAGCAAAAATGAAGATCAAAGTTTTATAAATTCTTAAGATGCAAGATTTTTATGACCGAAACGAAAATCGATCGCGTTTTGCCTTTTTTGCACGATTTTACCCGAGTAGGAGATCCACTGTTGCTCTCGTGTCCAAAATGCAAAGGTTTGTGTTGCCACTGCCTCGGTAATAAAAGTTTGGTACTATGTAAGAGCCAGCTGTGGCTTTGTTAGTGCATTTGCAATGATATTTGAAAATTAGAAAGACACTGATTTGATTTTTTTTCGTTTTTGGAGGGCTTATTTGGTAAGGATGAAGACCCCCAAATGATGGGCATACTTCAAATTCCGTTTTCCCCAGATTTACGCGTTCTTTTAAAAATATCCTCTAGGAAAATTTAAAGATATTAGTGATGAGTTGAAACAATATGAATTTTTACTGAATTTACCTTATAGTCGCTGGCACGACGAGCCAAACATGAGGGGTCCTTTCTCCCGTCGTTTATTTTGTTTATGTGACGTCATGGTCATATCTGATTGGCTAACGTGCAAATGTAAACATCCGGTTCGGCTCTATTGAAAGATTATTTGCCCTTGTTGCTCGCCTCTCAAATGTAAAATGCTTGACAGATTATTGAAATCGGTGGATATTTCTCGATCGCAATCTGCGAATGCCAATATGTTTTTCACTACGCATGGTACTTACCCGTAGCCTCGTCACCTGCCGTTGTCACATTCACAACAACAACCCAAACAAGAACTACGACTCAACCATCAAAAACAGCATCGAAAATAACGACTGAAGATCAATCAACAGCGGCAACGAAAATAGGAAGCAAAGGAAAGACAACGACAGCAACAAAAGAGGCAACGACTGGCGAAGCTCAACCAACAACTGCTACGACTCCTAAAGCTAAAGAAGAGTGCATGTGTGATTGTTGCAAAGGTTGTGGTATGGAAATTTTATAAATTCTGAGAATAGATTTATACTTTCTTTAAATTTATAAGATCTTTTTACATTTACTTTTTACATGTCTCTGTGACATTACTGTTTAACGCTTGGCGATGGTTAACGGAATCCTTAGCAAACGGTATCTTTGTTCAGCACTATTCTCACTGGGAAAGTTTTACGAAATGACAAAAATAATAATAGACACGAGGGAATTCAATAAAAATAATAATAATGATGATAATAATAATAACAATAATAATACATCAATATTTATACAGGTTTGCTTGGTCAGCTAAGAACAACTGCAATAAATCAAGGACCTGTGTCCAAAGTAAAGCAGTAAAAATAACATTCACAATAAAAGGTTGCTTAGAAATTAAAATCAATGTCGTTGCATTTCTTCTTGAATCTCAAAACTAAGTTCTCATTTTTCAGTTCAGGGGGTAATCTATTGTAAATCTGCACACCTTGATAGCTGAATGTTTTTCGGGCGGTTTCTGTTCGTATGCGAGGCACCACGAGGTTTGAATTGTTCCGTCGAGTGTCCTTTTGGTGATCCAATCTTTTACAGTGATTCTCTAATACCTTTGGTGCAAGACCGTTTAGGCTCTTGAATATTTCAATGGCACAACGTTTATTTCGTACATAATTTATAGATGGGAAGCTAATTTTGCCATTCTGTGCGTTGATAATCGTCGTTGCACGATCTTGAAGCTTTTCAAGCTTTGATTTGTGTAAGTCTGAAATCCCAATGTTTATGTTACTGCAGCATAGCAATATAGGCAAGATCATTACTTTTTACATAGTTTTAGCAGTTGTAGGGCTTTTTTTTTCTTTTTTAATATTCTCATAATAATTTGCAAAATTAAAATCACAAGAACGCGCTCTAAGATTTCTCTATAATGATCATACGAGTTGGTATAACGATTTACTTTCGAAGTGGAATAAGTGCACGATGCACGTTGCTCGCCAAAGAATCCTTTGGATTGAAATAATCAAAACATGGAAACATTTGAATTTACCATTTCTGAAGAGCATCTTTGAATTACGTTCTTCTAATTATTGGCTTACCAAACGAGCTAAAATCAACAGAAAACTTGAATAGTTTTAAGGCTTCGATAAAACCATGGGATGGTCCCAACTGCAAATGTAGTGCCTGTCAGTGCCTACCACCTTAGATATATAATATAAAAGAAGAAGAAAATTTATTTTGTTATACCGGGTGTCCCAGAAAAAAGGTAACGGATTTGATCAGGGGTAACGATAAGAATTTAGCTTGAATAAATCGGAAATAATTTTTAAACTAATCCTCAATAGTTAACTTGAAGATAGATACCTTGTTTGTTGATATTGGTGCTTTGAGAGTTGAAATATTAATCTTGAAACTTCAAATTTGCCTTCACCTCCAAACCAGAGCTTTTGGGTTTTAGCCTAAGCTGCAAACGCGCTGCTTAGGGGAATCTCCTTAACAATAGACATAGCGTAGTAGTTCTGAACAAGTACCTCGTATTTAGGCACACATTTGAATAGAACTTTAAAAACTGGAAATGAATGAACATATCAATGAATATAGTCACCAAGGAATATCTTTCTTAAGTCAAAAAAGCACTTACAAAAAACAACAATCCAAGCACGAGCCAACATTTTTAAGGATCTTATCATTGGACATTTGTTCCCTTGGGTATATACGATTGCTTGTTTGGTAATATTTCCGCGAGAAATGCTACAAAATGCAATTCATTCAGGCAATGAAGATTGCAAGATGTTATTGATGTATTCACGCCCAAGGGAATTATTTCCTTGTGAATAACTTTTATTAGACAAATGCAATTTGAACTTTTGGTAGAATGAAGAAAGATGTCTCTTAGGGAATAATTCTTGATCCGATTGTCAAGTTCAGTTTTGGCTTTGCATTAAAATGTTGTCCTAGGCACGAGGTTTCTTGTTCGTACTTCGCTATGATTCAGGAGATTCCACAATGCAGCGGTTAACAGCTTAGGCCAAAACCCAAAAGCTCTGGTTTGGAGGTGGAGGCAAATTTGAGGTTTCAAGATTAATATTTCAACTCTCAAAGCACCAATATCGACAAACAAGGTATCTATCTTCAAGTTAACTATTGAGGATTAATTTAAAAATTCTTTCCGATCGATTCTAGCTAAATTCTTATCGCTACCCCTGATCAAATCTGTTACCTTTTTTCTGGGACACCCGGTAGTAGTATATTCGATTTTGATTAGTTAACTTGTATATATTTAAATAATGTATATAATATTACCTCTTTTGGATATATCGAATAAAAATAAAAATACAACAACAACAACAACAACAACAACAGACAATAAAAAAGGTACATAACGATACCACACGGAGCATGGAAATACATAGCAACCCTGAAGCCATTCACAATTAACTTAATTACAAACATGCATAAATTACTTAATTACATTGCGGAGGCTTACTAGTCTATGCCCGAAGCGATATACCTTCACATCAGTTAAATTTTTTCAAATTTTCTCATGGTTTCGAATGCATTTGTTCTGAAATGAATTTGAGGAAAAATAAATGGGTATTATTTAGCGTTTATCGACCACCAACTCAGTCTCAGGATTATTTATTTGAAAATCTTGGTCGTGCACTCAACCAAAACAGTGAAAAGTATGAAAATTTCATTTTTCCAGGAGATTTTAATATGACTGAAACGAAACTGAGGAACCTTTGAAAAATTGTCTGGACCTATATAGTCTCAAAAATCTTGTCCACAAGCCAGCATGCTATAAATCTCAAACACCAAAATGCATAGATCTTGTACTAACAAACCGAAACAGAAGGGTGCAACAAACTACTACGGTTGAAACAGGTTTGTCAGATTTCCATAAAACTGTAATGAATTTTTCGTAACAGTCACTGATGTCCTTGGCATAACTGAAAATTACAGTATTGAAAATACAACAGAAGGTATCACGGATCCTGTTGAGAAGGACGTGCAAAAATTTTCGAATCATCCTAGCATTCAAAAATCAAAGGTCACTATCCAAATGCTGGTTCTTTCTATTTTCAGAAAGTTACCCTTGATGCAGTTGACAAAGAGGTTAGGAATCTAAATCCTAAAAAAGCTACAACGCACAAAAATATCCCTCCTAGAATTCTTAAATCCAATTCTGATGTATGTGCAGAACTTTTGACGCAAATCCTTAAGGATTGTATAGAAAATTCTTCCTTTCCTGATGAGCTAAGTGCGCGGATGTCATAACTCTTTCTAAGAATGGACCTACCAACTCCAGAACTAACTTTAGGACAATTAGAGTTCTGCTGACGGTCTCAAAGCTGTTTGAAAGAATAATGGATAAACAGATAGTTGCTTGTATTACACCTTTTTTTGTCGTCACTTCTCTGTGGTTTTCGACAAGGTTACAGTGCCCAACATGCTCTCGTAATGCTTCTAGAAAAATTCACAATAGACCATTTTGCAATTTGGAGAAAGGGATTGAGGAGAGCGCGGTCGATTCTGCCAGCCTTCGCAACAAGTAGCAATCCGGGGGATCTCCTCCTCTACAGTGACAACTGTACAACTTGCAGCTCGGTTGCATCTCTGTGAAAACTCAAGTTATTTTCGATTTATTTACACCTTTCAAGAGTTATACGATACTTTGTTAGTATGGTAAGTCCTTATTCTGGAATATTTAGCCGTCTTTCCATCATTCCGCCCATTTTTGAGTGTTCTCTGAGCCATTTTGTTTCAGATGGTTCACCGAGTTTGATGCAGCTAAAGCTAGGCCTAGTGATCCAAAATCATCTTCCATGACATTCAATTGGCTCGGTTCAACCTGTAATTGCTTGTTAAATTTGCCATTACCGCAAATAAACTCATTATGAAGCTTTAAATGATTCTAAACAATGCTTTTCGTTTACTTGTATAACTATAAATGCGCTCAACCATCCAACAAAAAACCCAAACTTCAGTTGTAGTTCGGCTGAGCCTAAACTGAGCCGTTTCAAAGTCGAAGGTAAATACTTGAAATAAAATGGCTCAAAATACACTCAGAAATGGGCAGAATGCAGTGGCGTAACGGACGCAAGTTACCTTTACTTCAAAAACTAAGGGCCAGGGCCCCCGACCTCCAAGGGTCCCGAAGGGGCCCCCAGCAACAAAAATTTCCTTTGTTATTTTACTTTGAAGCTGGTGCTCTGGATATAATAAACGAGACCAAGGGGCCCTAGTGCTGCATGATATCTCAACCTAAATGAAAGGAAAGTATGTTGATTAACTCTTAACTGTATGTTGATTAACTCTTAACTGACCAGTCTGGTTTCAGAGCCCTCCATTCAACTGTTACATCTTTGCTTAAATGTACGAATAACTGGTACAAGGGGTTAGACACAGGCCAGGTGACTGGATTGATCTTCATAGATCTGAAAAAAGCTTTTGATACTGTGGGTCATGAAATTCTCTGCAATAAACTCCACCTTTATGGAGTTCAAAACAGAGAGCTTTCATGGTTCAAATCCTACCTGTCTAATAGGAAACAGTTTTCACGAGTAAATGGATTTGATTCTAAAATTGAGGAATTTGAGATTGGAGTGCCGCAAGGTTCTTGTCTTGGCCCTCTGCTTTTCTTAGTCTACATCAATGACCTTTCTCTAGCAATTAAGAACGCAAAAACATCCATGTATGCTGATGATACCAGTCTTTACCTCTGTTCCAAGGACATATCTCAGTTAAACAATAAAATTAACAAGGACCTCAAAAAGTTAGATGAATGGCTTATGGGCAACAAATTGTCCTTAAATGTAGCCAAAACCCATTCAATGCTAATTGCCTCTCAGCAAAAACACAAGTCTCTTACTCTCTCAAACATAAAATTTGAGCCTAAGATAAAAGAAAAGGAAATTGAAAGACGCCACGAGGCAAAGTACTTAGGTGTTCAAATAGATGACAAACTTAATTGGAAAGGTCACATAAGGGCAGTTTCTGCTAAAGTCTCTCGTGCTGTTGGGTTTTTGAAATATTCAAAAAGATACCTTCCAATTGCAACTGTGAAGACTCTCTATACTAGCATTGTTGAACCCCATTTTCAATATTGCTTCTCTGTTTGGGGCTGCTGTAGTGCTGCAGAAATTCAGCATCTGCAGAAGCTCCAGAACAGGGCAGCTAGGATTGTTACAAATAGTAGATTTGATGCTGCTATCAAGCCTATGCTTGAAAATTTGGGGTGGAAAACCATAGATCAGTTGATTAGCACACAGTCAAAGATTGTAACTTTCAAGTCTCTGAAAAATCTTGCCCCAAAATACATGTGTGATCTCTTCAATAAAAATAGTGTATGTTTTTCCCACAACCTCCGCAACGCAAATACTGCTTCGCCCCCAAAACCCCCTCACTTTAATACCCTGCAGGTGATTTGCCATGGCCATGCCCATGGCTTAGACCCAGGGGCTTAGACAACACATATGTTGACTGTAAATCTTTTTATTTTTTGTCTGCGCAAGTAATTTTCTCAAGTGTAAATTGGACATGGTTTGTTACGTTTATATCTACCGGGTGTCCCAAAAAAAAGTATACAGATTTGGTCAACCCTAACGATCAGAATTTAGCATGAATCAATCCGAAATCATTTTTAAAACATTACTCGATAGTTAACTTGAACATAGATACCTTGTTTTTTGACATTGGTGCTTCGAGAGCAGAGGTATTAATCTTCAAAGGACAAATTTGCCTCCACCTCCAAACCAGAGCTTTGGCGTTTTGGCCTAAGCAAATTCTTGAAGCACAGCGAAAAAGTCAACAATAGACTTGAATATTTTGAAACAAGAGGAGACAAATTAAAAATTGCGCAACAGATGCGTTTCACGAAATATAATTTACGTGGCACTTATCATCAAGGGAGCTCCGAAGTAAACTTCATTAATTTTAATTTCCACAATTTGTTTCACTTAAAATGAATGAAGTTTACTTCGGAGCTCCCTTGATGATAAGCGTCACGTAAATTATATTTTGTGAAACGCATTTATTGTGCAGTTTTTAATTTTCTCCTCTTGTTTCAAATGTTTTCAAGGCTATTGTTGACTCATTCGCTGTGCTTCAAGAATTTGCTTAGGCCAAAACGCCAAAGCTCTGGTTTGGAGGTGGAGGCAAATTTGTCCTTTGAAGATTAATATCTCTACTCGCAAAACACCAATGTCAACAAACAAGGTATCTATGTTTAAGTTAACTATCGAGTAATGTTTTAAAAATAATTTCGGAATGATTGATGCCAAATTCTGATCGTTAGGGGTGACCAAATGTGTATACATTTTTTTGGGACACCCGGTATGTTATTTTAATACTCATAGATGGGGGCCCCGAGCTGAAAAATCCCTAAGGGCCCCGACTACTTCCGTTACGCCACTGGCGGAATGATGGCAAGACGACTATATAATTGGAAGAAAACACTTACCATACCAAACAAGTATCGTGTAACTCTTGGAAGGTGTAAATAAATCGAAAATAACTTAACTTTGCACAGAGATGTGACCGAGCCGCAAGATTAACAGATGTCACCGTACAGGAGAGGATTCCCAGATTTCCTGCTTGCTGCCAAGGCTGGCTAAATTGGCCGCGCTCTCCTCGGTCCCTTTCTCTAAATTTCGAAATGGTCTATTAGCCTCGATGAAGGTGGTAAGGCAGGGGCTGTATTTATTTGATTGCATTAGACATGATCTCTTGGTTGAAAAATTGCATGCATATGGTTTCTCTCACGAAGCATTAACACTCATTGATGATTACCTCACAAACAGACAACAGAGAGTGAAGGTAAATGGTTCAATCAGTTCTTGGAAAAGCCTAGCACGCGGTGTTCCTCAGGGGTCAGCCTTAGGACCTCTGTTATTTAACATCTACATTAATGATTTCTTACTTTTTGCTCAGAACTCAGATAACTGTAATTATGCAGATGATACTACAATGTATGCTTACGATAAGAACCTAGGTAATATAACTCATATGCTTGAAAAATATTGTAGAATAGCGTTGGAATGGTTTGCCGATAACTTTATGAAATTAAATGCAGATAAATGCCACCTTTTGGTTCTTGGGCAGAGAAGTGATGATCCAGTTACTGTTAGGATTGGAAATTCGGATGTTGTTGATAGCTCTGAAGAGAAGTTACTCAGAGTTCACATTGATAACAAACTTTCCTTCGACCATCATAATTTGAAATTGTGCCAGAAGGCTAGCAATAAACTTGATGCCCTTTCCCGCATATCCCCGTATATGGATAAGAACAAACTAAGAAACTTGATGAGGGCATTTATTACCAGTCAGTTTCAATACTACCCTTTAATCTGGATGTTTCACAGCAGGCAGCTTAACCAAAAAATCAACGAAATACAGGAACGGGCTGTGAGAATTACATATAAGGATGCCGAATCTACTTTTAGTAGGATAGTAAGGACCGCACAGTTACTATCCATACAAAGAATTTGCAAATACTTATGATTGGCTGGTCTAATTCTCAATGGTCATAATTCATACAGTAAAGGCTTTGCTCATATCAGCATGACAAGAATTTTTAGGAATTCTTAAGAATTCGCAAGAATTCTTAACATTCTGATTAGAATTCTTGAGTGGTATAGAAGAATATAAAACTTTTCAAACAATATGTTCATAAAATAAAAAATGATACATTTTCCCAAGAATTCTTAAGAATTCTTAGGCAGAAAAACTTGTCAGTATGCACAAGGCCTGCACTGTAGGGCTCCTGTGGCTTGTTTTACTCAGCAAAATTTCCTGTTCTTTCTTCCCGCAAACCAGCGATATAAGAAACTCAACTATCAGATCGCCAAAAAATTAAGAAACTCCAGTACTGGGGAAATATAAGTTAAGAAACTTTTTATTTGAATAAAGGAAATCACTTTTTATATCTTCACTTGTTGCCTGTATCATATTTGTCAGAAGGTACTCGAGTAATGTCTAAACATTGGAAAGACTTAAAAAGCCTTCGTTTTGATATGTTCACGAGGGCACAAGAAGTAAACATGAAGCTCATTTATGATCAACTGTACGAGTATCTTGATTCTAACAGGCACTTATTTGTTGATCAGTATGGTTTCCGCAATTTGCATTCGGTTGTCTCATGTTTACTGAACTGTACCAATGATTGGTACGTAAATATTGACAGAGGGAAATATACCGCCATGATTTTCATCGATCTAAAGAAAGCCTTTGATACAGTCGACCATCAAATTCTTCTGAATAAGATGCGTAATTAAGGAATCGACGGTCTTGAACACCAGTGGTTTAGCTCATACTTAGATAATCGAAGGCAGTTCTGCAAGGTCAACGGAGTCACCTCCGAATCTGCTGAAATCAAAATAGGGGTACCTCAAGGTTCCTGCCTTGGACCGCTTCTATTTTTGATTTACATCAATGACCTACCTTTTGCATTAAAAAAGGCAAAAGCGACAATGTATGCGGATGATACAGCAATTTCGTTCTCCTCAGATAATA
>REGM01000143.1:1003349-1027821 GCA_004194415.1 Aurelia aurita | reverse complement strand
TAGTTAAAGCAATTTCCTAGAAAGAATAACAACTGTTTTAATTAAGAAATGTCTTCAAAAGTCTATAACTTAGTAAATGTAGTTATTTAAAGTTGTTGTTCATTGTGGTTCACCATAATTGATCAATTGTTTGTCTATTTTCATATTGTCCTTATTTAAGCTTTTGTTACATGTTTTCACTATTTGAAGCTATTTTCAATAAAAACACCATGCTCTTTTACTTAGTAAATACATTTAACTTGCTAATCTAGTCATTTTAAAAGAGTTTTGCATAGTGGCTAAACATTGTTTATAAGCGTTTTGTTGTGTCTGTTTTCATTTATTCGCCTAATTCAAGCGTTTCTGTCATCTTTTATCTAGTTAAAGCAATTTCCTAGAAATAATACCAACTGTTTTAATTAAGAAATGTCTTCAAAAGTCTATAACTTAGTAAATGTAGTTATTTAAAGGTGTTGTTAATGTTGGTTCACCATAATTGATCAAGAGGTTGTCTATTTTCATATTGTCCTTATTTAAGCTTTTGTTACATGTTTTCACTATTTGAAGCTATTTTCGATAAAGAGATCATGCTGTTTTACTTACTAAATGCATTTAACGTGCTAATCGAGTTGTTTGAATGGAGTTTTGCATAGTGACAAACCATTGTTTATAAGCGTTTAGTTATTCTATAGGTGTCTATTTTCATATATAGGACTAATATAAGCGTTTTTTTATCTTTTAACTAGTTAAAGCAATATTCTAGAAAGAATAACAACTGTTTTAATTAAGAAATGTCTTCAAAAGACTATAACTTAGTAAATGTAGTTATTTAAAGTTGTTGTTCATTGTGGTTCACCATAATTCATCAATTGGTTGTCTATTTTCATATTGTCCATATTTATGGTTTTGTTATATGTTTAAACTATTCGAAGCAATTTCGATTAAGAAATCGTGCTCTTTTACTTAGTAAATCCATTTAACTTGCTAATCTAGTTATTTCAATAGAGTTTTGTATAGTGGCTAAACATTTTTTATAAGCGTTTAGTTGTGTCTATTTTCATATAGTTGCCTAATTCAAGCGGTTCTGTCATCTTTTAACTAGTTAAAGCAATTTCCTAGATAGAATAACAACTGTTTTAATTAAGAAATGTCTTCAAAAATCTATAACTTAGTAAATGTAGTTATTTAAAGTTGTTGTTCATTGTGGTTTACCATAATTGATCAATTGGTTGTCTATTTTCATATAAACAATGTTTAGCCACTATACAAAACTCTATTGAAATAACTAGATTAGCAAGTTAAATGCATTTTCAAGTAAAAAAGCGTGGTTTCTTTATCGAAAATGGCTTCAAATAGTGAAAACATGTAACAAAACCTTAAATAAGGACAATATGAAAATAGACAACCACTTAATCAATTATGGTGAACCAAAATTAACAACACCTTTAAATAACTACATTTACTAAGTTATAGACTTTTGAAGACATTTCTTAATTAAAACAGTTGTTATTCTTTCTAGGAAATTGCTTTAACTAGTTAAAAGATGACAGAACCGCTTGAATTAAGCGAATATATGAAAATAGACACAACTAAACGCTTATAAACAATGTTTAGCCACTATACAAAACTCTATTGAAATAACTAGATTAGCAAGTTAAATGCATTTTCAAGTAAAAAAGCATGGTTTCTTTATCGAAAATAGCTTTGAATAGTGAAAACATGTAAAAAAAGCTTAAATAAGGACAATATGAAAATAGACAACCAATTGATCAATTATGGTGAACCACAATGAACAACAACTTTGAAAACCTACATTTACTAAGTTATAGACTTTGAAGTCATTTTTTAATTAAAGCTGTCGTAATTCTTTCTAGGAAATTGCTTTAACTAGTTAAAAAAGATGACAGAAACGCTTAAATTAGTCCTATATATGAAAATAGACACCTATAGAATAACTAAACGCTTATAAACAATGTTTAGCCACTATGCAAAACTCCATTGAAACAACTCGATTAGCACGTTAAATGCATTTAGTAAGTAAAAGAGCACGATTTTTTAATCGAAAATAGCTTCGAATAGTTTAAACATGTAACAAATCTTAAATAAGGACAATATGAAAATAGACAACCAATTGATCAATTATGGTGAACCAAAATTAACAACACCTTTAAATAACTACATTTATAGACTACATTTATAGTTATAGACTTCGAAAGTCATTTTTTAATTAAAACTGTCGTTATTCTTTCTAGGAAATTGCTTTAACTAGTTAAAAGATGACATAAACGCTTGAATTAGGCGAATATATGATAATAGACACAACTAAACGCTTATAAACAATGTTTAGCCACTATGCAAAACTCTATTGAGATAACTAGACTAGCAAGTTAAATGCATTTAGTAAGTAAAAGAGCATGGTTTCTTTATCGAAAATAGCTTCAAATAGTGAAAACATCTAACAAAAGCTTAAAAAAGGATAATATGAAAATAGACAACCACTTGATCAATTATAGTGAACCAAAATTAACAACTACTTTAAATAACTACATTTACTAAGTTATAGACTTTTGAAGACAGTTCTTTATTAAAACAGTTGTTATTCTCTCTAGGAAATTGCTTTAACTAGTTAAAAGATGACAGAAACGCTTGAATTAGGCGAATATATGAAAATAGACACCTATAGAATAACTAAACGCTTATAAACAATGTTTAGCCACTATGCAAAACTCTATTGNTCGGCTTTACTTTCAAAACACCGCGTTTCATGACTACACGTATCACGTAGGCAGCGATCATAGAGAGTGGGAATGTTCATCGGTCGCAACAACTGTCCAGGCGTGTCCCAATCGACAACGTCAATCGGTGACATTTGTACGTTATATTCGTACTTCTCCTCCGCACCCAACGGATGCACGTAACTATATGGCGCTGACATCCATATTTGACGCACCTGCCTCGGCCAATCATCGATCCGTGCAGGCATTCTCTCGCTCAAAGGCTCCATCGAAATGAGTTGAGCACCCACGTCCATGCGCTGTCCATCAAAGTGATCTTGCAACCCTTCTGGTTGAATATAATTCACTCCGACTTGATAGCATAGACCCCCATTCTCATCACACACCAGAGGCATCGCCGGGTACACACGTCTGTGCGCAAAGTACTGTTCCACGTAGTTATCGTTTCTCTCCCACCACCCCACATTCATTCCAGCCTTTGAAAAATGTCGCTTCTCATACGCAACACAAACCGGATTTAAATTATCATCCACCCATGGCCAACGCCTGGTGTGACGTACCTTCATGGTATAGTCCAAGCTCATGACTAAATGCTCATGCTCTTCCAAATCGGTCATGCCAAAGGCTCTCTCCAATCGAGCGGCACCCCTTATGTTCTCCATTCCAAAAGGGTAATAAAGAGGCGAGCATACTCGTAAATGACGACCAATGCCAAGGTCACGATGGTCCAGTCTATTCGCAAAAAAACTCCAATCTCTCGTCAGCGTCATACTGCCAACCAACCAATCGATAAGACCACCACCGCCGTCGATTGATGATGCCGGACCAGTTTGCAGCCATCCTCCCGAGTGAACATCAATGACGCAACATTTCTCCTTGTTGCCATCCTCCACATCTACGTACGTTTCGTGTTTGTTAGTGCCTGGCGGTATAGCGCAAGCATCGTCACGATGCGAATGATTCTTGTGCTCATACAGCCATCCATATTTGCGATCCCACAACTGAGCATATTGCTTCGTCCACAGGTGACTGTCGACCAACATCTCGGCTGACCTCAACCACGAAATAAACTTTCGAGCAGGCATTGCTCGAGCACGTCGCTGCTCCTCGGGTAACATTTCATTAACACGCGCCTCCAGCCTTTCCATCGACGCTTCATTCCACTCATGTTCCGATGTGACATCTGCCATGGCAACCAGTCCATGTTCACGAGCACCGTCAAGGGTTCCTCTGGATTCTCTGATCCTCCTTGCATTGCGTTCATAATTGTTCGACCCCTCCAACCTAATATCCACATGACTAAGGGTATTGTAAGCCGCTTCACAACGCATGTCCTTGGACTGACTCATGTTGACAGCATTGGCCCACACCTTGCCCCACATATGACCATCCTCCTTTAGGGATTTCAACCGCTCCCGGATCTCCTCGCTGTACGAAGAATGATTGGTTTTCACCTGGAGATAGCACTCATCGTGTTCGTCTATCGGCGGCGACCGACGATATGCCAACGACGTCATCGGGTTCGCAAATCCCCAATCAGACCATATTAAATCCCACTGCTTGACATATTCGTCGCGTCGAGGGCGTCGCAAGCGCTCACCCATTTCCCAGCGATGTTGCAGATGTCTCGCTTGCACTTGCTCGATATCCTCACGCTACTCACTGCGTAACAGCTCCATTTCTTCTTCGTTATCATCCACCTCCATTTTCTCATTAAACACGTTCTCGGACTTCTCAGCGGCACGCTTGAGCATAGAACAACCGACCTTGGTCGGCAACGTACCTTGAATGAGCCTCCTATTGCCCCTCGAAGTGCCAGTGGCAGCCGTCGCAAACACACCTTCCCATGGTAGTGGTACTGGATCTGCCTCGCGATTGCGACCATCGGGTGCAACCATTTGTGGTATGATGTGATACGCGGCAGTATCATAACGAATGTCTCCAACGTCATCTCTCCATGCAGCCTGCGCATCTCCATGATGATTCGGATCGTCACCATACGCATACTCCATGAATGCACGATAATCTGCGAGAGCATCCTGACATGCAGCATACCACGGCACCTGATGCGTGAGGTTTGTACATTGGTACTGTCTACCGTAATTGGGGAGCGAGACTGTCATTCTTCTCCTCTTCTCGTGTATCGATGCATACGTTTCACCCCAATAATACGTACGAGTGGCCATCATCCTATTTCCAGCGACTCTCACTCGATGTACTGGTCGATGTGCGGCCGTTTCCACCCCAGACCGGTGATACGTCAGCGGCTCACTCATACAACGATATTGTTTGAAGATAAATGGTCGATCGCTCGTTCCAAACTCAACCAAACAATCCTGCGGTGATAATTGTGCCCATAGATGTCCGACATTATTGACTTTGCCACAACGACGACCAGGATCGATGCGGGGAATGTAGTCTCCGGCATGTCGTGCATAAAAACCAATGTCATCGTCTTCATCTGAGGATGTCATATCTGACGTCGGATGCTTTGGGTGCGTATCATACACGTCCGTACGTGCATTGTGCAACAGCGTCAGGTCTCTGTTGAAGCGATTCTGGCGACCTTGTGTGTACATGTGTGAATCCATCTCCTCACAATTCATAAAGACAGGCCTCGGAATGCCTCGAGTCTTGTGCAAGTCTCGATCCATCACACCCCAGTACGAAGTGTCCCAACGTCGTGCTCTTCGTCGCTCGCCATCGTCATGATCATCATCATCACCAGTAGCATCGTCAGAACTGCTGCTGTCATCCTCAATACGAGGTCTTCCATAATCACGACGAAGGATACCTTGCTTCCTCATTTGCTTTCTGCCATCAGCATAGTATCGAGGCACCATAGACGTCAACCCCTGAAGGTTATACTTGTCGCCAACAAACTTTGCTCTCCAGTTATCACCTCGCCATTCCTCCCTAGACTCAGCCCTGACTCCAAACGTCAATCCATACTTTAGCGACACATCCCGAGTGAACTCATTTGGATACCTATGAGTAACATTCATGTAGTTAATATCATAACTCATACACTCACCATTCGCATAATCTTCCACATACGGAAAGACATCATCGCTTGCATCATGATACATGCCTTCATCAACGTAACTCATGAATCCATCATCGTCAGGTTTCCACAGAGCCTCCTCATACACTTGCTCTTGAGCTTTCGGTACGTAATCCGTCAAGAACTTTTCTTCGTCTATCATGAACTGCTCATAAACCGGAGTTTTTCCTCTTCCACCAACATCTTTTCTTCTCGCTGAAGCTGGACGAGGCAACATCTTGATTGACCACCACCACGAAACCTTTGTGAACTCAAAACGGCAACTGTTGCTCCTTTTATAGGACGACGATCGTAAAAGGTCAAAGGATTATACGAATTACGACAAATAGAACAATAGACCACCCGTCACGTACGTATTTCGTACGAATTACGTACGTAATTCGTCCATACAAATTCCGAAACAATACGTCCGTATTACGAACAACATGTCTTGCATTCCACGCATTACGTACGTATTTCGTACGAATTACGTACGTAATTCGACCGAATTAATTATACATGCCATTGTTTCGCAATGCGCTCAAATAGCAGACGATTGCGAATTTCATTTCACATCATTTTCACTGCAGCTGTTCAAGATGGAGGAGATAACGCAAATACACTCGCTAGAATGCTCAATTTGCCTGGAACCTTACAGCAAACTACGTTCCTTATCTTATCAGTACAAATGAAAATGCACAATGAGTTGCCCCCACACGGCATGCAGCACTTGCTATGCTCGACTCTGTCATACAGAGATTGCTACGACAGACGACAAGGACTTGCCGATGCGCTGCACATTTACGTTGAGAGATGAGATTTCTTGCCCTATTTGCCGCCGACACGAAACCTTGCATCCCGACGAATGGGTAAGAATGCCTAAATTTAAAACATTATTAACATTATTAGAGAACAGCAATTATCCTCTCGATTCACAGGTTGAACGAGCAAATCGCGAAATCCTCAAATTACGAAAGGACAACGAGCGTCTAAGCAACGAACTCATCACAGCCACCGACACGAATGAGACTGCAACACGGCGAGAACTACAGGAATCGCTTACCACCCAAATGACTGCTCATGCCGCTCAGAAAGCAGACTACGACATTGAAGTCGCCCGACTTTCACTCAAAATCACTAAATTGGAACATGAATTGGACGAAGAACGCCACCGAAGTCAAGGATCACACCACCTCGTCATACATGCCCTAGAAACAATCGAAGAGTTAAAACAACGACACCTCGACCAGTTAACCTCGCTACGCTCAGACTTGGCAACGGTGACAACACAAGTGCGTCGAGAACGCGAGCTCCTTAACAAGACAAAAAACCAGGTGACGACCTACAAAAATCAACTCGTTAAAGAGGCCATCAGTCATCGCTTCGATTTAGAATTGTCCAACACATCATTGCTAATCATGAAAGCCAACGTCCTATCTCATTTCAGCAACTCTCTCGACGGCATTCTCCCACCCAACTTACAACTGCACTTGGAAACACACATGAAAACCCGCTATTCAAAGAAATTACACGCTCTGGCAACTGCAACACACCACGAGGCACTTAACCTACTCGCAGCGGCATCAACATCTACCACACTACTGCATACAGATTGCATGACGGAGCACCTCTTTCAAGCAGTGGTAACACATGGAGACACGTGCACCAACGGATGCAGATTAGTCATCGATCAACTTGCTGAAAAGGTGCGAGACATTGTAAAGAAATATGATACGCTTTCTGGTCTCAAGCTATTGTCAGACAACATCATAGACTGTCAAACACCTCCAATGCTGAAGCTCACCCTACCCGTATCACTTGCAGCATTACTCCCCAACACCCGCACAAATATCGTCGATGATCTTACATATAAAATTTCATCTAGCGAAAAGAAAATACTTAGACGAGCCACACGCCTTCATTCACGCACGAGAGCAAACCCCATATATATACCAACACAACGACGAAAACGACCTCATCCTCCCGCCGCCGCCGCCGCCACCACAGCCGAGGTTATTAACACCACCACCGCCACCACAACGACCACGACTACCACCAGCAGCAGCAGTCCAAAGAAGGCTCCCCGCATTAGCACCACTACTACCAGTAGCCCACGCATCACCATCCCAATGGAGACTGCTCGCAAAATGTCCGACGACTTGGATGATCGCAAGATGATAGCCGTGCGAGAGTTAGAAACCGTGATGGCAAGCGATATCGTGACAACGCACGCCGCGGACATTTTTTGTCACAACTGGAACTCTCGCATACCCGACAAGTTTTCCTCCGCCTCCGTGGTTTATTGTGCAGCACAGAGAACCCCAATAGACGACACACCAGCCAACGATATCATCAATCGCGATCATTGCACACTCACTCATCGATGCGTGCACCTATTGCCCTGCGGAAGCCTATGCCTATCACAACATCACACCTTTGCACAGCATCACACATATTGGAACATGACATCACTCGACATTGCTCGCCTCCGTGACGCTGGTTGCATTACATCAATGGAATACTCGCACCTAACCACCTTACTCGCAGAAAAAGAAACATTAAAAGCGACCATACTACACAACACAAGTATTGGAATAAACGCAATCTCTGATCTTGCCAATCTTGACCTTAGGACAACATTCCGCAATGCAGACGGTAGCGTAAAAGAGAACATTTTCTGCAACATTGGCACTTCTATTGATGAAACAATAACACGCTACGCCACCACATCAGATGACGACGACGATGACACAATCGTGACCACCGTATTGGACGATGATGCACAACACGCTATTGAACATAATGAGTAACAACAAAAGGAATCGTCGTCGCGACACGACCGAGGGACGTACACGTTCGCTTATATCTCTTGTGTATGTGTATAGCCTAATAATTGTTTTTGAACGATAAATATTATTATACTCCCACTTTTTTTTTCGTATTATTTCGCTTTTATACTCTTCCGAAATGCGCATGCGCATATATGCTTGGAGGATGCCAAGCGCAGTGGACCCACCTCCTATACACAACACCCAACAGACACAACCGCGACCGCCGCCCCTCTCTACTCTTTAACATCACATCACCCGCAAGTTAGCAACGAGAGCAGAGTACCATGGTTACTTTATGGACTTGATAAACATTGGAGCATGCGCACAATAACATTATTCGCTTCTTCCTGTGTCTTCTTTGTGTCTTATTTTTAACACACGAAAAAGATTAAGGATGAAGCGTTTTGGACAACAATAATAATAATATTCGGTTCTTCCTCTGCACTTTTCGATGCTTTATTTTTAAAACACGAAAAGAGGTTGAGGATGAAACGTTTTTTAAGTGATTGCTTGTTCGTTTGTAAGAGCTGCATTTAGCCAGTACGTTAATCATACTGCTAATGAGGCTCTTACCAACGACCACATTTTATCCACTTACCATTTCCCAATCAAAGCTGTTTCCAGCACCTTCAATTGCGACATGGTATGTGGGTAACCTACCATATATGGACACAATATACTTATCCACTTTCCATGTCTTAATCAGAGCTGTTTCCAGCACCTTTGATTGTGACATGGTATGTGGGTAACGACATCAATTGACTAGTGGATTAATAGTACAGTTAATGTGTTCAATTCATTTGTATGGATTAACTTTGCCATTAATCTACAGTAATACAACGCAAGAATGTTCGTTTGTCAGATGTTTGAACTGGTAGTAGGTTCATCCTACTCTCAGCAACATCTTACTAACGACCAGCACCACACGCAAGATACTCGTTGGCTGCTGACTTCGGAAATTCCATGAAGTTAACCTTTGTGGTAATCTCGACGTCAACAGGCACCACACAACAACAGCACTAATTACGTCAAGGTGTTTCTTAAGGTCCTCATGTATGATATACTTCTTGTATTTCATTCATGTCAACCTCAATAAACTCTGCATGGTCAAGTAGGAATGCATGGTCAAGTAGGAAGACGACATACCCTCGTTTATACCAACATCGCATGTCAACATCCGAATTGTTTTCAACACTTCAGATTTTGACAAGCGTTGTATGTATGCAGCATCGTTCCTTTTACACATACATCGCTCGTGGATTTTATCACTCGTGGACGTATTTATTACATTCACGAACGCGAAGATCCACAAGCTGTGGTGAGTCAAGTAGTAGTACAAGAAGAACAAGAAGACCTATACGTCGTTCGTGGATTTTCTTGTCTTTGAGTAATGTATTTATTGCATCACCCAAAACAAAGATCCAAGAGCGATGGTTACAAAGAGACACACGTGAAAAAAGAGTCGGTTGTTTGTTTTTGATTAATCAATATGCCTGTGGTACATCATAATCTATCTCAAAATATGCTTCAAACGTAGTAGGACGTTCATGAGATGACAATACAGGTTGTCCAGTTTCCTCATCAAAAAATTGAAGCACAACAGACAGCTGCCCAGCATCAACTCTAGGTAATCTAACCTCGTTGAATTGAAGCTGATCATGTCCTCTCTTCATGGGAGCATCCTTCACAGTACCAGCACTTAATTGTTTTGGGAGAGCTCCTCGTCCATTCCACGCGTGCACAGACTCGGTGCAAATATGCGTCATGGGTGCTTCATATGGAGGTGGATGAGTTTTAGACCTCGTCACTGCACAATAACACGCTCGACCTCTCCAACCTGTTGGTAACTTTGGCTGAAACTCCATTAGTCCCGGCGTCTTATACGGCAATACATACGTGGAAGTGGATGCATCCCATAAAAATGGCGTGCTATGTGGTTCTTCCTCAGGGGGCAGGAGGAAATCCGTAAGGAGAAAGTCTGGATATATACCAGGCTGGTGAAAGGGAGCATTTTCCACTATGACATCAGCGCCCACTTGATCCAAATCTGCTTCCTGTACAGTTGGTATTGAAACCACACCTGCCACACGATAGCTTTGTTGAGCCATGAATCTGTAGAAAAGAAAACCGCGTGAGAATATTTATAGCATGGCAGGCTCATATCACTTGCATTCCAATACCCTTGGAATGTCAACGTTATATCACTTGCATTCCAACACCCTTGGAATGACACCAATGTATAGATGTGCCTTTTCGAAGAACTTTCACTTGACGTTTCAATTTAATGAAATGTCAAGGATAGTTCTTAGAACAGCCATTGTTCAATTGTTCAACTTCGGAACAATGGCATTTAATTCATGCAATTGAATTGAATCAATTGCCAGGATTGAATGCCATTGTTCCATTGTACGCAACGTACGGAATGCGCCGACGTACGCAATGACGTACGCCGCCATTGTTCTCCGTATCCTTTGTTCTCGCCCCGTCTCCTACGTACGCTACGTACGCATTCCGCACATTCCATTCTCCCGGCCTGTATGTCCGGGACTTGACTCCATCCTATATACTACTAATTTCCGACAAGTAAATTTCAAACAAATTATTTTCAGACAAAACATTTTCGGACTCTTTTCACAGAATTTCGGATGTTTTTAGAAAAAGTTCACATGACTATGAAAAACGGTCGATTTACAACCATTTTGCAAACAGCCCCCAAGATAGTTTATTGGAGGCAAAGATTTTCATGGGACCAGTTCTAGGTAGTTACCCTCTACCGATTGAGTAAAAAAACGCACAACGTTTGGAAAGATACCATTCCCCAACCCTATTTGGACCAGGTAGAAATACTTTCGATCGAAATATTAGTTCTTTCTTCCCAAAACTAAAAAAGATATAACAATGACACCAACCTCGATCGTTCTTTGGACAATTAGCATTTCAAATGTAACAACAGTGATAAATTAATCACGTGATTCGTTGCTAGGCGACCAAAAACGATAGGAAATGACCAAAATTGAGCTATTGGCTTAAAGTGCACTTCCAGTGGAATATTTTCTTGATCTCATGTTAATATTAAACATGAAACAACTTTTAAAAGCGGAGAAATGAATAAAATCGGCCGTCTCCTTTGTGTTTTATAGGCGATTGAAACCCTGCTCCCAGTTCGGGCCTGGGACCCATGACGCGTACCCAGAAAAACAAACCTCGTACTTGGTTCGAGTCATGCGGAAGCATACAAAATTTCATGAGAAATGGCTGATTCTGACCCAGAATGGACAACCTGTGGCGCATTAAGTAGCTGCGACTCTGAACTCGCTACAACCTTGGAGTTAGAGAATCTCAGCATAGAATGAAAATCTAGAGAAAACGTGCAGAATTGTAGCCAAAGATAGCAAGTAAGAGTAGACGAGGACACTTGCCACTGAAGTGTTTTAACTTCAGTTGCAACTCTTGCTAACAAACGCGACTAGTAATTTAATAGACTAATCGAGATTTCAATTGTCATTTATTTTCTATTTTTACATTTCTATTTAAGCCTGGTTCACACTAGGTCGTTTAAGTCGCTGGAGTCATCAAGGTCGCTTGAATGAAAGACCATAACGACCTAAAAGACATAAAAGATTGAACGGCGAAAATAACTCCCCAACGACCCTGACAACACAAACGACCGAGTTTTTGTCATTCACAGTCAGTCTCTTGGGTCTTTTGGGTCGTTCGCCCCAATGACCCCAGCCACTCCAGCCACTTCAACGACCTGATGTGAACCAGGCTCAAGTGAAAGTGTATAGTGCAAAGTAATCTTACACTGTATTCTGCATGTTTTGAAATTTATCACACTGATGTATTCAAACTATGACGTCATCAAGATAAATGCCAATCATAAATATCAAAATTTGCAGATGTCAGCAAATATAAACAAACTATATATCTAATGAAAGTAATCTTCAAGACCCATCGAATGGTTAATATAAATTTTACGATTTGCGGTACTTGTGAGAAAATAGCGAGCATTTTATAATAATTTGTTGTGGTCTGTCTCAAAATAAAGGTTTAAGGAGGTCGTCACATGGTGCAACAATGGGCAATGAAATTTTTAAAATATTTACTAAAAGCGTGTTCAAGTCATCGCTGGAAGGCAGAAATATTAGGGAAATTTGATCACAAATCTCAGGTCATTTTTCAAGTTTTCAAAGAGAATTTTTCGACAAAATCCCTTGTAAAATCGGAACGAACTGACCGATTTCAGGCAGGAAATTTTTTTAAATCACTGAACATGTCGACTATTCAATAAGATATCAACATTTTTCATCTTTGTTTTGATATTTGGGGAACAATAATAGCCTTCCAAACGGTGTGCGTTTTTCAAACTCGCCCAAGTACCCTCTCTTGGTGCTATTGCTTGTAATATTAACTTAACTGATCAAAACTGTCAAAAACTTACCTGGATTTGGATCTTGAACTTCCTGTGATGGGTCTTCAAGTTCTAGCAAAAGAGGAAAATACAAATTAAAATCCCACCAACATATTTTTGCAACAAAAGCATTACATATAAAACAGTTACTCCACGGCACGGAAAAGTTGAATGCCTCTCCTTACTTGAATGTGTGTATATTTTCTGATCTTAAAATTTGTATCATTCCACTATCGTTTCTGTATCTGATTTAAAACCCTTGCTTTGAAACTGCACAATTGTGCATATACAGGGTGTCCTGAAAAAACTGATAACTGATAACTTAAGAAAATAAGAAATAATAACATTTGAATTAAATCTAATGCATACTATCTGAAATAAAATGATCCTCTTTCCAGTGATGTCCAGTTTGGATAAATTAATGGAACTGTTTATTTATAATTTCATTAACATTTTAGAAAGTATGGCCCATTTCAGTAAAGTGAACCTTAATCTTTCTAAGTTTCTTTATTGGCCATTCAAAAGGGGGCTCACAATAGTGCACAAGCACTGGTATGGACCCTGTTGATCTCATGGGAGCAATCGACTTTGCACTGCGTACTTAGCAGTGATGGCTCAGTGGTAAAGTGCTCGACTGCCAATCTGAATATTGGTGGTTCGAGTGCGTGCCCTGGTAAACCCGTAGCCAGGGCAAGGAGGGTCATCAACTCTCTCTAATTCCAGGCTGAAGGAATCACGAGAGGAAGGACCAGGAAATGAAGATAGTAGATAGTAGATGTCAATTGTATTCGTTCATCAAAGCGTTTTTATTTTCAAAGAGCATGTGCGACGACCAATCAACTACAATCAAATGAAGGGAAGACGTTGTGTAGCAATTTCAAACACTGAAAATTGTAACTTGTTCCGGTCATCTGTCTTAAGTCTAGAAGTTTGAGTGGTTGAAAGTCCTACCTTCACCTTTCTAGATGCTTTAAAAGCCTGTTATTTAAAAAGTACCAAACTACATGTGTGCAACTCACTCATTCCATGCAAATGCTGCTCACATAATATTTTGAGCATGAATTGTCAGTTTTATGTTCAAAGAATTTGTTGCATGAGAGAAAATTTCTCTTCAGGGCATCACTTCAACTAGTCCAAGCCCGAAGTATTTTACACATTGCATCCCAACTGAATGTCATTGAAAAGATCACAGATTGTCCTTGCAGGTTACAATGGATATCTGCTGCTGCAACAGCCAACAACATCTTTGATGAATATGAAACAAGGTGAATCAACACATCATGTGATTACTAGTAGTAGATTGATGAAGACAAAAGAATCATACCTTCGGCATCCAACTTTGCAGCGGTTTCAGGATCAACCTCGGAGACTTCAGAGTCTGCACTTTCTTCCTCACTTGGCGAGTCTACGAAACAAAGAATGATCAACATTTTTACAAAATAAACTAATGCAAGACATTTTATACCAAAACTTATTTGATCTTTCAAGAACATTTTTGCTTTTAGTAGCAAGAGTTTTTCAACACACAAATCAACCTCTGACAAGGAAAAGATTTCCTTTTGCCAAAAACAAAACTATACGGTGTGTGCCAAAAAAAACTATGCACTTTTGACCGGCCACGATAAATCGTACACTAGACCAATTTTGAAGATTTATGACTTGATCTTTAGCTAAAATCCAGAATTGGATTCTGGGATTTATTTTTAAACTTTTTAGTCTTTTGATTCATACGTATAAACGAGTTTCTTAAAATTTTTGGTCTCACAAACACTGAAAACAATCAAAAATCGATCAAATTTTCGAAAGACTCAACATAGACAAAGGGGAAACTTTTTCGTGGTGATTTGGTGATTTATAAATCGATTACAACCGTCCTGTTGCAAAATTATGGAGTAGTTGCAATGACCCACGCCACGCCAAGCCAAGCCGTTGCCGGAATGACAATCAACGAGAGTCCATGCTTGCTTCTCGTGGCGCTTCCCTGTTTGTCTTTTTAACTCCCTTGACACAGGAACGCAGTACTTACTACCTGCAACTGCAAGAAAGTATAAAATCAATGAAATTACAAAGAGAACAACATTCCTTTGTATGATTGAAAGTAATTTTACATTTCTCCCAAAATTAAGCAAACGCACGTGTAGCAAAGTATAACTAATCGATTGCTCAATTCCCAACTCACCACGAAAAAGTGTTCTCTTTGTCCATGCAAGTCGAGCCTTTACAAAATCTGATCGACATTTTTTTACCATTTTCTGAGTTTTTGAGAACAAGAATTTTAAGAAACTCGCTTATAGCTCAAGAAACAGAAGACTTAAAATTTTACAAAAAATGCTAGATCTAAGTCTGGATTTCAGCTAAAGATTGAGTTATATATAAATCTTAAAAATCGGTCCAGTATACGATTTATCATGGCCTGTCAAAAGTGGATAGTTTTTTTGGCGCACCCGGCAGTAAATCCGGCTAAAAATAAAATGGTCTTACCGCTTTCATCAGATACGGCAGAATCAAACTCCGAATCCTCAACCTCTGCCTGTTCCTCTTCGTTTGGTGCATCTGTGATAAATGAAGAAAAAGCTCCAAACTTTTTCCTTGAACCGACCATCCAAAATTTTCTGAACAAAAATGCAGAACAAGCATTGGCTAACGTGTTGCTTTTAATGCAAATTACGCTCTGTTGCCCCAATCTGGGAAGCATTTTGTTCATTGTACCTAATATTTCTCTTTTTTGACTAAAAATATTACTTTATTAAAATGACCACGGCCTGGCTCAAGGTCAAACAGCAGCTCATGATTCAACTTCTACATACAAATTTACAAATGAAGGCAAACATGTTCTCATTACCTTTGTCATTTTCATCCTTTGCTTCAGCTTCAGGATTTTCCACTCTATTCAACTCATCTTCTTCCTCCAGTCTGTCAAGTTCATCACCTACACACCGTTGGCACGCACAAGAACCTTTCGTTAAAAATTAATTTTGGAATCGAGTTATCGGAGTTACCCATTATGATATTTCACGTTCCCAGAAGGATAAAATTTGATTGGCTTTAGATGGCCACTTAACCCCTGTTCATTGCTATATACCTTGTAGTCCCTTGGGCCTTATTCTATGCAGTACTACAGTTTACTTATCTCAGGGGAACCTAACCGCTTAAATATCTCATGGAATAAGTAAATTAATTTATCTACTTTCATCTTGCTACTCTCGAATAAAGCTGGAATGAAACTATCCATAAAAAATTTACAAACAACCCGCCATTTTTCTTTTGTTGGATTTCACCACAGGGGTACAAACATGCGTTCTTTAACAAAACAACTTTCGTTCTTCCGTAACTCCCAAATCCCAAATTTTGCAAAAATGTTTCTTTTTCCTATTTTAAAATATATTTTAGAATTTGAAAAACCTGGTAATTAAGATTTAGATTTTGATAATTTTTTTTAATGTTTCAAAAGGGAAATGGTATGCAGACAGTTCAGGCCACTGGGACAGAATATGGCTCTCCAAGGGTACTTGACCCCTGCCTCTGCCCTACTTTTATGCACCCTAGTTTCTGATAACATACCAATCTACCCTTGTGCTTACCTCTATATGATAACACTAGAAGTGCAAGGAATTTAACAAACACAGGGGGGTCAAGAAAGATCAACATGCTTTTACCTATTAAAAAATTATGTGACATGAAACATCAAAAGTCAAACAAGGCCTAAGGAAAGAAGCACCAAAAATGCACCCTTATTTATAGAATTTTATCCCACTGTTCACATGTTTAGCTTCCCCCTTCCTCCTGGGAGATCTGAAGCCCTTAGCTTTTTTAAGTTTGACCCAAAACAATATAGCTAATCGACGATGGGAAACCCAAAAAGCCTCCCTGTCAAAATGCCTTCAAGTACACCCCCAGGCAGCAAACAAGACAAACTTATGAAACAAGAAAGTGCCCTTTTGAGCGATGCTCAGTCAATGCCTTAAATTAAAGTTAAAGTGCTCACCTGTTGATGTTGCTGTTGAAAGCAGCACAAGACCCAAAATAAGGGCCAGGGCAAGCCACCTCATTTTCACACTAACAGAAAAGAAAGGAAGGATTTATTTGGGAGGTCTTGCAGGGCAACGAAGAGTGAAAATAAACTGAGTAAATTTAGCATGGCAAGAACTTTGGAGCAATACCCTCTCCTACAGGGGTGGCGCCAGAGGAGGGCTGGGGAGGCTACAGCCCCTCCGTCGGAAGCATCTAGAAAATTCAATTAGGTCTTTAGGCCTTATTTTTCTTTTGAATTCTGCAATCGCCTCGTGTGATGTAAAATATCTTGATTTGCATGGATTTCTTTAAAAGTAGACAACATTAACAGTGCAAAGGCAATTCTTGGGCTAAAGGCCAAGGGCCACAATAAGAGCAAACTTTGTTTGAAAGGTCAAAAGCCACACTAGTTTGGTGGTCTGGTAAGCTTGACCTCCTGCTATGACCTCCAGCGCCAAGCAGTGACCACGAAGTCTTCCCCTCTCCCCAGAGGGGTACTCCCAAACTTTCATAACGGGGGGTCCATGCCAGTATTTCTTTGCTGACCCCTAAATATCAAGTCTAATGCTTTAGAGACCCCAAATATTGTTATTTATTTTTATTCTGGGTCATGGAGACCCCAAATGTGGTTATTTATTGCATTATATATTAAGGGATGAGCACTAAAGTACGGGGCATACGAATGATTGAATCTGTCACTGTAGTGAATTGCGCCAAATTTCACGAGTCTCCCTTTTCTCAGATTCATGGACCCCAAATATTGAATTGTTTATGTTGTTGTTCACAGACCCTAAATGTCTATTTAATTTAAGATTGGGAGTACCCCCTGGGCCCCTCACAAACAAAAATACAAAACAACGCGCTCTGTTTGCAAACTAAGGCGTATTCTTTTGGGAAACCACGGGTAGTATAGTAGGAAAAGCGGAATGTGTTTTGGGTTTATCCAGTGGTATCAAGAATCATAACTATTAGGCCTACCTTTGTGCATGTTTTCTGTGTCGATCTTCTCCGTCGTCCTGTCGATTTAGCATTTTCATAAGGCTGTAATCGCTCCCCGTCCAACTATCCAAGCGCCATGTTTTTTAAGTTGCTGTATGTTGTTCCTTAAACATCCTTCAAAGGGGACAGGGCGGAGCGAGTACAGAAGAAAACTTTTTCCTTATGAAAATGCTAAATCGACAGGACAACGGAGAAGATCGACACAGAAAACATGCACAAAGGTAGGCCTAATAGTTCTGATTCTTGATACCACTGGATAAACCCAAAATACATTCTGCTTTTCCTACTACCCATGGGGAAACTCAAGTCTCGGAAGTCTTCTGAAAAATGAAAACGGTAGACTTTGCAGAGAAAAATATCAGTTACCAAAAGAATGCGCATTCTGAAAACGGTAGAGATGGGAGAGATGGGAGATATCGTGGAGAAAAATGCCAGAAGAATACACATTCCGAAAATGGTAGAGTTGGCAGACTTCGCAGAGAAAAATCCTAAAAGAATGAAAATTCTGAAAGTGAGGAGTTTGAATATAGTGCTCGGCTGAGCGAATTGAAACAATTGCATGAACTTCACTTTTGTTATGCAAATCCCAAGAGAAAAGAAATTTACAACATTTTATTCTATTTTCGAACTTTTTGCAAACTTTTTCATTCACGAAACAAGGCTCTTTGCGATCTCTCCGAAGTCTTCCAGCTTCAGGAGCAGAAGGTTTCAGACGCCTTGGATCTCCACCGTTTTCAGAAGAGCCCAAAAGTATACGTCAAAAATCTCTCGGAAGCCTACCGAAAACAGAATGACCAAAAGAATGGGTTTTCATAAGAAATGATCTGAAGCTTGCGAAGTCTACCGTTTTCGGTAGCATGGCACCAGAAGAATGGGATTTTGGCTCCTACCAACTCTACCGTTTTCAGAAGATGCCCAAAAGAATACGCAGTAAATGGCTTGCCCACCCATCCAAGCATGCATTTTCTTTCTGCAAAATGGAGCGACATATCACTCTTTGGAAAAAGCAAGTTTAAAAAAACCGATTTTGGGGTTTTTCTTCGAGAAAGGTCCCTAAAAAATCCCTAGAAATGCTATTGTTTTCCGGAAATCTCGTCTTTTTGGGCTTTTGAGAGAGTGATTCGCCCCTCTCTGAGAGAGTGAAAGCTACAGTACATGTCAAGGCCCACATGTCTCCACATTCTACAATCTACGAGATTTCTCGAGATTTATGAGACTGTATGCGCCACGGCCGAGTATTCTATATGTCGAGCCTTCGAGCCTCGAGCCCTCGAGCCTCAAGCCTTCGAGCCTTGCATTTCGAGCCTCGAGCCTCGAGCCTTCGAGCCTTGCCTTTCGAGCCTCGAGCCTTGAGCCTTGCCTTGTATTTCGAGCCTTGAGCCTTACATTTTCCAGATTGAGACAAATACAAAATGAGGGGACATATTCTAACAAAGGGTAATAATAACAATAGAAATAGGTATATATATCGTTTGCAGCAAATTTAACAGGAATGCGTCTCGATTAAATCATTTGTAAATTTAAGATTCAACTAAACTCCCTTTAAAACTCCCAGGTACAACTTGTCCTACAACATTCAAATAACAAAATAATAAAATAATCACTATGAATATGAAATAATAACAATCATTGAAATAATAATAATCATACAAGCAAATTTAGATATATGGTTATGGCATAAATACAACTACTAAAATCAAATTGGCATCCGTTGCTCGGACAATTATTCTCTGTTTACTGGATGGTAGTGACAGATTCAACATAGCATACACCATAAAGCATCTTCCCATATCCCAAAACGTTGATATTTCGAAAACGACCTTCAGGAGCTCTCGAATGTATTCCTTTTCGTACCAACGGTATTCCTACTGGATTTAGGGTGTTAAAAATGCTTTATGATAGAAATTACTTATGCAGCTTCTCGAGTCTTCTCTGCTATATTAACTCTACGTCCCTCCAGGAGAGCTGCCAGATAGAGCGAGAGAGCCAGAGGGATTGAAATCAACCCTTTTCAATCCTTGAGAAACATGTGTGTTCTCACAATTTACAAATTTTGCAGCTACGCTTGCTATTACCTGGAGGACTTAAATCCCAGCAATTGCAAACAGGAATTATGACATATTTTCCAAAAGATAAAGATCAAAGATCGATCTCGAATTGAAATATAAAACTCGAAGGCTTGAGGCTCGAAATGTGCAAGGCTAGAGGCTCGAGGGCTCGAGGCTCCAAGGATGGAGCTCGAAGCTCGAAGGCTCGAGGCTCGAGGGCTCGGAGATTAGAAACACTCGCCACGGCCACTGGCGCAGGCAACGGGGAAACCGAGCATGGAGGCGTAAGTGGGGTGCGTCACTCCCTCGACAAGCGTACGAGATTTCTGTGAGAACAGAAGGATTTCTACGGGATTTCTGCCGGATCTATTTTCAGGGATTTCTCAAGATAGCAAAAAGGATTTCCGTCGACAGTGCATATGTAGAAGAGTTCTAGAAGAGTGGTACACCCCTCGAAGCAAACCGTTTTGTCGAGCTCGGCTCCGGAGAAGCGAGAGGAAAAAAATTCAGGTTTATAAAAGTCTAAACGAAGCAGATTAAATAATTAAGTAGCTGATGGAACGGATGAGGGTCTACTAGGCATAAATGAGTAAAGTCTGTGGGAAAATATGCAAGGAAAACTGTCAAAACTTATCGTAAAAATCTTGCTTCACAAATTTTCTGGAGTTCCAAGCTTGCTAATCATATACCATGTCATACTTTCATTTCAACCATAGTTGTCAACACCTAACCAACCCACTTTACTGCTACCCCTGCACTGCACACCCTATACAAGATCTACAAATTAAAACAACACAGAAAGAGAATTGCCTGATAACACACTACAGAAAATGCCAAGTAAAATTCAAGCTCACCTTCTCTTTCGCCAGTTGAACGTGCCTTCTTTCTCGGCCACCAACTGATTAATACCCGATCTCCCTTTGCCTTTATACTATCCAAATACAATGGCATGCAGTTCCAGAATCCCTTTATCGCCGAGATTTCAAAAGAACAAAACATTTTCTTCTATTCTTTCGGTGTCGTCTGGTGGAAGTTCTTCCTACTCTTGTTTACGCCACGGGGGCCATGTTGACCCTATGATTAGTTTGCAAAAAATGTAACGCTAATTGTATTGAGGACGAAGTTCATCTCCTAATAGACTGTAGTGCATACCAAAATTTAAGGCTACAATACCTGAGTTAGGAAATCATGCAAATAATCAACAATCTAAAGGACAAAAATGAAGCATTCAAACTAATAAATGCTAATGAAGACCCTGGCAACATTTTGTCTATTGCGAAATATTTAAAACAAGCATTTAAAAGTTTTGCAAAGAAAACAAAAATTAAGATTTCCGCGTTTTCCTTTCCGCGTTTTCGAGTTGACATTGATTCATACTCGAAAGCGCGGAAAAGAAAACGCGGAAAATGTTTGGCTATATTTTCCGCGGTTTCCGCGTTTTCCGCGTTTTCGACCTGGCCCATTTAAAAGCAGACTAGACAATAGCTAACCCTATCCAATCGCCTAAAATCCCGTTCATTAAAAGTGTTTAATTTTTAATTTTGTTTTGCTGCATTTGTTCGCGTCGTTGTTAGTTTGTTATAACTCATGTTTGTAGATTTAGCTTTATGTTTGTTGATTTGTAGATTTATTTATTTTAGACCATGTATAGTGTCAATGATTATAAAAAAAAAAAAGTTTATGTTTATGCATAGTTGCAATCTTGTGATGTCATGGTATTAATACCACAGTCATGGTAAAGCTAGCCTGCGTGGGAAGGGTCTTGAGGTTTATTTCTAAAATCAACTTTGCCTTTAAAATGGAATTTTCAAGATAAGTGCAAACGAAGTTCGGGCTATTTTTCTGACGTCATCACAAATCACACCTTTTTGGTCAAAATTGAAATAGTCTCATCTTTGATTTGCAATCTCCATGGTCAGTTTAGTTTGAATCAACTATAGAACTAAGGAATAGAATAGGCATTTCTTCCTGTTAGTTCTCCCATAGTTATACTTCCTAAGAATCTTCCTGTCTAGATTAGGTCACCCCCGGTTTAGCATTTTTGTAAGCTCTTGTTTCCAGCGACGTAGCCAAAGTTTTTCAAATGAAGGAAAAAGCCGAGTGTGATATTTATCTAATTTTCAATCAAACACAGGATTGGTAAAAAGTCTAAAAATAACAAATTGAGAAGCGAGCGGTATGAAGAGCTTGAACGTATTTTTATTAAATTGTTTGCTCTGGCTGCTAAACGGTTACAACATAGCTGACTCTGGTCACAACTTATTTTCCAGGCGCGGATCCAGCAATTGTGGTGACCGGTTTGTTGCGCCGAAGGCGCAACAATTAGGGGGTCCGGGGGCGAAGCCCCCGGAAAAATTTTTGGGACCACGCCCTTTTACTTCTTGGGAAACGCCCTTTTCTTCTTAGGGAACGCCCTTTTTCGCAAAGGGAACGCCCAATACAATTCCACGGCCATACAACTTCTAGATATTTAGGGTTCTTGTGTTTAATGTCGGAAACTACCCTCAAAAAGTGCACTTTTTATTTTGTATTAATAACTATCATAAATTGCACAACAGAGCATCTCTAGGCTTCCAAACTAAAACTAAAATTTGTTCAATCTCAAAATCCAGCAAAACACGCCTATCAGATTTCAGATCCGTAGCCATCTGGAGATCGCTAATTTCAAACTTCGAACATTCCATTTACTCACAAAGCGGAGGATTATTGCCCGCTGTTTGACTACAAGTTCTGTACAACCTATGGAACTTGCTTGCGCAATTTTGAGCGGTTTTGACCGAGTTCTGACCGGTGCATAAGCTCGAAATGAATGGGTGACCGGTGCATAATTTCCTTCCCTTGCGTAACACTAAATTCTCTTATGAGTAAGACAATACTCGTATTGAAATGACATACGTCGGCTAGTCGACTGCTATTCTCACTCAAATAGCGAGGATTAAGTTAGATTGAAAAGATAAATGGCGATGATATCATTGATATTTGGCACTGAAATTCAATTTGCGCCCTCGCATCGAAATGTTTGGGCTGTAGATTATGGTGAATGCTCATTTCAAGCACAAGATAAGACATAAGGGACAAAATATAAATATTCATAGCTCTGAAAATCTGACCGGTTTGTGCAAACCGGTCGACCCGGCCTGGATCCGCGCCTTTTTTCGAAACTAGTTTTGGAAGGACATGTAACGATAACGTCAACGTTTTCATATTCAATAGGTTTCAAGTTTATCACCTTACATTTCTTAAAGAATTATTTAATTGACTTGTATTCAAAGTCGTTAGAGTAGAAATGTGCTTACTTTTTACTCACTACAGGATAGAACTTGTGGAACGATAGCGCCTCTGCGGAGGATTAAAATAAATGAACAGAAGAACTCTGAACTTTGAGTCTTTATATTGAGCAACATTATAATGCAAATTTGTTTTGATTGGGGTGTTTGTATTGAAAGGAAAAAAGGATGTGTGAGGTGAGGAGGTGGAAAGTTGAGTTTTTTAGATATCGATTGGAGAAGGAAAGCTGGTAGCCTGCGTCATAGACCATAACGAGGAGGAGTTATATAACTCCTTGAGGAGGTATATAACTCCCTCTGGTTATGGTCTGTGACGCAGGCTAGAAAGCTGGGTGCTCGTGTTGTTGACCTGTGTGGATTTTTATGGAATTGTAATCAGTTACGAGTTGAATATTGGGTCTGCACGCAGGCTAATAAAATGGAGTTGTGTTCGTCTGGTTTACAATTTTAAATTGCGTCGGATTTTAGGTACGGACCACTGTCGTCAGTTGAGCTATCTCGTTAATATTTTGGCAGTGAGTCCCAACACTACAGGATGTATGTGGGCGAATTTCATTCCCACTAGGCTTAATCTGTGCTACGATATTTGTATGGCATAACATCGTTAGAATGTTAACAGCATTGAATGGAGCAATAGCCTACTTATCTGGAATGTTGTTTACGTTCTGTCTGAAGTTTTGATCTCGCTGCTGCCTAGCCTGTGTCACAGCCCATAAACGCTAGCCTGCGTGCAGACTCTCACGAAATTTGAAAGTAAGGGAATATATACTAGCAATAACAATAGTCAGAGAGTGCTGCGAACTGGGTTTACTCACAAAAATGTTCGTCAAAATGTTTAAGATTCTGGTCAATAGCAACTTGTGCAGGCAATGCCCTCATGTAAGAATCCTCTAAAGTCCTGAAATCATGAAACTCCAAAAATAGATACAGTTACATGACCAATTGATTGGTATATTGCCCTTAGATTAAGTCAATTGACCATGTCTATGATGAAGTATTTTCTATGCAACAATAAGATGTTAATATCATACTTTCAATACTGCGCATGCGCTAATTTCTGTGTTGACCCGCAGTGATATCATTTGACAGACCCGATTGGGTCTCGAAAAAATTTCGTTCTACATACAT
>REGM01000143.1:961769-995051 GCA_004194415.1 Aurelia aurita | reverse complement strand
AAATAGAGTCCCCTTCCTTTGCCATTGGTGACTCACAAGTAGAGATTGTTGAGAAAACTAAATACTTAGGAGTTCAACTAGATCAGCATCTTGTTTGGGATGAGCACACTACATTCTTGCGTGCTAAGGTTTCTCGTGCTTTAGGATTTTTAAAATATGCTAAGAAATTGCTACCCCAGGAAACACTTAGCCAGATCTATAGAGGTATTGTAGAACCACATTTCCGATACTGTTGCTCTGTGTGGGGGAGCTGCGGGGAATCCAAGCGACTTACACTGCAAAAGTTACAAAATCGCGCTGCCAGAATTGTGACCAATAGCAGTTATGATGCACCTGCTGATGCCCTGATACAGAAGCTAAAGTGGCCAACTATCGCTGAAATTATCAAACGAGAGACAGCGAGCATCGTTTACAAATCCATAAATGGTCTTGCACCTACGTATCTCTCGAATATTTTTTCAAAAAACTCTTCACGGGACACTGTCAAGTTAAGAAACTCTGAGACTGACTTACGCGTCCCTCTTATGAAAACGACAAATGGGCAGAAATCATTCTCGTATCGTGGTGCGCACCTTTGGAATAATCTTGAACCTGAGGTCAAGCAAGCACCCTCTCTATATGCTTTTAAACGTCGTTTATGAGTATGACCATAATGTATTTATTTCTAGATTTTAGTTTTGTAATTAGGTTATAATTTTTTTGTTTTATATGTATTAAATTGTAAATTGTAAATTTTTTGGCACGGCCCCCTGAAAAGCAGCCTTAGCTGACGGGGTTACCGTGGTTAAAGAATATAAAATCGAATCAAATCAAATAGTAACAAAGGAAAACAATAGACATATGCGTGGACATCAGGGAAAAGTGGAAAAGTTCGTGGTTCACTTTAGTAAGCTTGCTCCTCCGTCGCGCGCAATTAAAACCCCGAACGACAGGAATGCTCTTTAGAACACGAAAACATTAAACAGAAGTTGCTTTGCTCGTGCATGCTGATGACTATATCATAGAAAAGGAATAAATTAGTTGCAGTTAGTGTGCTTAGTAAATACTTTAATTAGTTCAGTGTAGAAAGATGAAGTTGATTCAAACTATTAGGACAGTTTGGTGTTCTTCATCACACCCTTGCTGTTAGGCCCTTCTGGTCCACTGTTCAGTCTGCATTCACCAGCAACTAATTCCAAAGTGCAACCTCGCTTTTGATCTCCCCATCGACCTAAGATGAAAACGTTGTTTTAGAGATCAATGACATACACTTCTTTTATAAGACATTAGTTTATGAGAAACTATTTAAAAGTCTTCAGACCTGGAGTAATTTTCGCGGCAAATAAAAAAAGCCTCTCGCACGACCAACAACAAATTATACTCATAATTATAATTATAATTATAATTAATTAATAATTAATAATTAATAATTAATTAATTATAATTAATTAATTAATTATAATTATTTGGTACAACAAATTATACTCATATAAATGGCCTTTCTCTCCTAAACTGAAATTCATGACGGCTAGGTTAAATGCTTTTCAAGTACACTAAAGTGCCTTCGTTTTCATGTGACGCGAAACTTTGGTTTTGAGACTTTTCAAATGGATTTTAGTACCGACTAGTACTAGGGTGGCTAAACATTAAAGAAACTCTAGTACTACGTTTGAGAAGCATTAATTAAATTTTACCTTTTTCCCAATGCTCAGAAAAATAAGAAACAAATTACAAAAAAGAGTTCAGCCTTCCGTCAGCGATCAACGGATCATTCCAATTTATTAACTATTCACCGCATAAAAAAATTCTGTGAAATTCTTTTTGCGCACCCGGTACATTTGTAAAGATGTTTTCTCAGATCGAAATGTGAAAACAAAAAAATAAGAACAGATTGTTTCCTTCAGGTAAAATTAAATCATAGTTACCCAAATAATTGAAGAAATTGTATCTGCCAGTGTAGCCTCCATTTCTGCGATACTTCACCAATTTGACATTGTTCCACGTGTCCCAGGCTGTTCCTTTTGACGTCAGATCTTGAAGGTGTTCACCATTTTTGGTTTTCATGTATGTTTTCCTCATAGCCTTGGTCCAACATCCATGAGATCCCTTGGCAGAGAAAATAACGGGATGTCCACTATGGGTGAACTGCACTCGGTCACTACCTAAAAATAAAAGACAAAATTTGTTCATAAGAATTCCAACCTAAACGCCAATCTCCATTAAAGCGAATCACAGTGATCGCCGCATTTTGAGCATGCGTAGTTCACTTTTTCACACCCAAAGGCCAGTCGCCGCGGTTCACCCTGGAGTTCAAGTTGCTTGAGATTGATTTTCCTGCCGTTCATCGGCAATGTCACGAACCAATCGCTACAATTCACTTTAATGGAGATTGGCCTTAATAAAGGGAGTCTTATGCAACCCAGCAAAAGCAAATGCTTCAAGGAAATTAAATGTTTGTTTGACAATTTTTACTCATAAGCAAGTCATTTCATTATTTCACTCTCTTCCTTTGTGTGGATTCGTGTGACCGAATTACAAGTATCTTTTTATCATTTTTTATTGTTTTGTCCCTAGGAAAGGAAATGCAAAGAACCAATAGAAAGAGGTAAGATCCAGTGGGTTTATCAAGCGTTTTAAATGCGTGTAAGTTGTACGTTGTGAGGGGGGTGGGGCAAAACGAGGGAGGTTGTTTAAAAATACATATAGAGGCTCTACGAATGAAGGTGCTAGAGTTGGGCATAGTGCATCGACTAAGGAGTAACACAGATTAAATTTTTAATATCCAACAGATCTACCACCAGAAATTTTTAGCGCATTAAAAAATGCAACCTACCTTTAACAAATGTCTTGAGACCATCATTCCAATTGTATACGCCGCCGAAATTGTGAGCACCAATATACATCTTATGTGGTCTGTTATTGCGAAGGCGCACTGTCACATGCTCCCAATCACCAACATGGTTGCCCATGACGGTACATCCACCAATGCATCGATCTCCAACCGCACCACCGATGCATGCATTTTTACCCCGATTGTATGGATAGAACATCCAGTAAATTAGGTCCTTGTATGTGTAGCCTCCTGATGTAAACTGTCTCCACATTGTGTAAATTGGTACTGAGCTGTGAAAATAGATTTATATTTAAAAAGTGTTTGTGTGGATCAGAAAGTGGTACAGAAAGTGGTACAAAGGTGGTACAAAAGTGATACAGAAAGAGATACAAAAGTGGTACAGAAAATGGTACAAAAGTGGCACAGAACGTGGTACAGAAAGTGGAAAGGCAAGTAGTTGAAGGTGTTGTGGCAAAGTGGTGTCCTCTGATCCTCTGACTTTGCAGCCAGAATGGTTCAAACGGACGGAGTTCGAGCCCCACTCATACGACATAAGGGTCAAGAAAAGGGGTCGCGTACACTTGACGAAGTGTTTGGGATACAAAGTATTGACCCTATTGTTTTAACCCTTTGTGTTTTAGCTTTGTTGAGAGCCTATTGTTTTAACCCTTTGTGTTTCAGCTTTGTTGAGACCCTATTGTTTTAATCCTTTGTGTTTTAGCTTTGTTGAGAGCCTATTGTTTTAACCCTTTGTGTTTCAGCTTTGTTGAGAGCCTATTGTTTTAACCCTTTGTGTTTCAGCTTTGTTGAGAGCAAATCAACGTTGGGGCTTAATAACGCATGCGCATTGTTGCTATTGTTTCTTCTCTTGTTCACAATGGTCAATCTAATTTGCATATTACGTACGGGAAACAACTGCTTATTTCGCATGCGATCGTGAGCCCTTTTCGGGAAATTCCTCGAGGCTTACACCTTAGCTTGTTCATATACCGAATATTTATATACATAGATATAGATACCGGGTGTCCCAAAATGATGCACCGGCATTCGCTAAAATGTACTATCATGAATTATGCCCCGATTTGAATGAATTACCAATCATTTTGTAGCAGAAAGCCTAACTTAAATGTATAAATTTAGTTCACAAAAATCGTTCATACCATTCTAGAGTTATGGGTTATTTTATTTGGGGTTATCTTTGAATATACTTAAAAGAAAACTAGAAAGTTCGATAAACGTTTTTGCAGTTTTCAGTTTCAACAGATGAAAGCGAGCATGATCAGCCTCGAGGAGCAAAACCTCATGACAAATATGTGCCACTAATAGGTAAATGTATATAGGTTGCTTCTCAACTGATGCAATTGCTGTCTTATTACAGCGGACGAAATTTGATTGTAATTTTTAGCTTTTCTCGAGACGTTTCGAAATATCTTCCATGTAAAATTGTTAATAACTCTAGAAGGATATCAGCGATTTTAAAGCAATAAATTTCTACACCTAAAGTAGCCTTTTCTCTTTAAAATGGTCGGTATTTTATTCAAATCAAAGCATAATTCATGATTGTACGGTTCGGCAAGCACCGATACATCATTTTGGGACACCCGGTATAATGCGCCAAATGTGTATTTCCTACCTTGGATTCTGCCCTTTAAAGAACGGAATGTTATACGTAGATGGTGACTTTATGTAACTCTTAGACTTTAGGAAGTAAGTACTCTTGCCCTTCTTCAGATTATAAATCGTTGGGTTGCTCTGCACGGTGACGAAAATTGGAAGAGCCACAAGGCTCGTGACTGGTCTGACCATTTTCACGTGCCCCAAGAAATAAGCAACACTCGAAGGCCTGTACTGTTCTCCAAGAGCCAGATAAACTCTAGGTGCCCAACATCTCGATTGATGACTCACTGCAGAGGGAGAAAGTAGCAATGACGGAATTGATCAGGCTAACCGTCAAACGGGGTGTCTCTGACCAGGATGGGGACTTTGATTACTCAGTCCGTTTCAACTTTAATATATTTTATATCAAACCAGCCGCTACTTGGGGGGCCATTGACCAAAATAGGCCAAACTGGTAGGATAAGGGTTCATTTAATTGCTTGTTTGCACACCAGCAACGAAAGATAAACTTTGGACTACAGATTCAAACTTGTACTTTTTTCTAAAAAGGGGTCTAAATAAAGAAGAAGTTTATACAGACTTCCTTACATTTATATCAAAAAATAATTTGGATATTGAAAGAAGACTGCTAGAATGCTCGTGTCTTAACTTTATAACTGCCTATCCCAAAAAATGATTTTTGACCCAAAAATCCCCATTGAGGTTTGACTTACTGATCAAAGTCACCAAATTTTCGGAATGGCTTTGATCACGTGTTCATAGGGGGAAAATAGCACCAAAATATTGCTTCCTTTTTGCATATCATATTTCTGATGCATAATGCTCACATCACAAAGTTGTATTAAATTGTTTTCATTTCTAATCGGAATTATTTAGAAAAAACATCCAAAATTGATCAAAGTCACCCCATTTGACGGTATATGATATGAGATCAGTATGATAAAAGGAATTATTGTCTGTCTCAAATTAGGTGTCAGGTGAAAATATCCGCGAATAAACACAATTGAAGTGTTTTGTATGATTAATTTTGCGTTATTGCAAATCTTACCTGATATCTAATTTGAGACACCCAGTAACAAGTTTATTAAAAAATACTTCCACTGTTTGGAAAAACATGTTGCAAAAGCTATCAGCAACATTTAAAAAACTCCAACTCAGTTTGAAAAACTCCATAGCTAGGGCCTTAACTGAATTTGAGGATCTATTAATAACTTTCCAGTGCACTAAAATAAAGAAGCTACAGAACTTGTTTTTGTGGAGCAAGGGAGGTTTTTGTAAGCATCAGTTGCTTTTTATTAACACGATATTTCAAAGCAATTAACCGATCGCAGAAAAAGAGAATTCTCTCAAGCAACAAATCAAAACAAGCGAAGCCGCAAAAGATACCCCGAAGCCAGAATGGCTAACTGTCTCCTTGTGCACGCGAAAAGGAGTTGTTAAGAGAAGACTTGACAAGACATCGAAGAAGAAAGATAAATCTAAACATCCACAATGCAGATTTTAATTTATTATTTAAGTAGGCTTTACAGTCCTCGTATATTTTAGATGTAAATTAAACACTTAATGCCAGCTTCTGAATTAGCTAAATAAAATCCCCGAGGCAGATGTTTATATCTATCCTATTTCTTTCGATAGATTCTCATGACTTCTGTCGATGACCCTTCTTCGCACGCACAACGAGGCAGTTAGCCATATTTATGTCAGGACATCTTTTGCTGCTTCGTTTGTTTGTTTTGATTTGCAGCTTGGGAGAATTCTCTTTGTTTGCAATCATTAATTGCTTTGAAATGGCACGTCAATCAAAAGTAACTGATGCTGTTGTTACAAACTCGGCCCTTGTTTTTCTATCGGCTCTACTTAAAGATGTACTTGCGTTCAATGCCAATTCAGTAAAATTTAAATTTTCTACAATTAAGAAATAAGAAGACTAGTGTATTGGCTTGGGATATAGCTTTTTCATAACATGGGAACTGTTAAATATATTCGACAGTCACTTTTACGCACCAAAAAGAATCGAAATAAGCCAATCACAAGTCATACTTACAGCTGTTTGAGTTGATACAGCTATCTGCAAAGCAAAAAAATGTTACGTTAAAATCAATGGAAGTGTCAAAATAGTTTTTGGAGCCCCTTCTGAAATCCAAATAATGGTTTTTCAAATTTTACAAAAGAGTATTTAATACTGATTGCTTAATATTTTCACCCTCAAGAATGCAGCAAGTATTTCTGTTTCTCAAATTCTCAAATTCTGTCCAGCCAAAAATGAGTATTTTATGAATGTAGCATTTTAAGGATATTTTAAGCTCGAAACAAGGGGGGGCTCTCTCCTCGATTGGTTTAGCTACACGTATTTTCTTTTTTATAAGAAACTAACAATTCGAGCCAGTACTGAAACTTTCTTAAAATAATCAGATTTTCAGTACTCAGAGTTTCTTCCAAGTTTCCTAAAGGTTCCATAACAGTCTTCATGCTTACTACCTGTGCCCTCATGAACATCTCGAATTTGAAATTTGAATGAACATAAACATGAACATCTTCAGCTGCACCACAATCCTGGTTAAAAGGTTACTGGACTTCATTCAAACGAGGCCTGAATCGTACCTCTTTCCTATTTATAGCCTTCTTTTGACATTAAAGCTTTCCCTCTGGAGTCAATGTCGTATTTCTTCCATTGAAAAATTATTACCCAACTTTTCTGAATGTTAACTTATCCAAACAACATTGATTTTGGGGAGAGGGGGACTATCTCATTAAAAACAAAAGATTTGATCTATTAGTTACAAATTTTTCAAGCAATCACTTCATATGCATAACTTTCTTGTGCCATAAATCAGCAACCACTTGTCAGATTGACTCAAACAAGGTCTCAAACTCTAAGTTGAAGCCTATCCTATACAACTGTATTGAAAAGAGGACAATTGAAGTTACAGCTCCTCCACAACAGCCACCCAAACGAGTCGTATTTGTTGGGACACCCTGCAAATCATGAGTATAACATATAGTAGAATATGCTCACTGATTGCTTTTCCTCCACCAGTACTGCCTCCTTTATTATAACTTGACTTTCGACACCCTGGAAAGAATCCTCTAAATGGACCACCTCCTCGCCAGTATTTGCGTCTGAAGAATTTTCGCCTCCTTCCAGTGAATATGTTACGTCTTCTCCTCCCCCAGCTTATACGTCTTCTCAAGCTCCATGATCGACGACGTCTCCTACGTCTCCTCCGTCTTCTTCGTCTTCTCCTGCGTCTGCGCCTACGCCTTCTTCGTCTCCTCCGTCTTCCCCAACCTAAAATGTCCCAGATAAGATACATTAAAGTGAATGAGTTGATATCAAAAATTAGATCTCATAGATTTATAAATAGCCTATTGTATTTGATGATATCGACGCGTACACTAACAAAACAAAGCGATGTACCGAGTGGACCAAAAAGAATTAAACATGTTTGAAAAATTCGTTATGCGGAGAATACTTAAGGTATTGGAATGAATCAAGGTTTGGTTGATACCCGAAAGGCCGAAGTATTTTTTGGGGTTTTTTTCTATTTTTCTGATCATTGGAAATATAGACGAAATTTAGTTTACGAAAAATACGTTACTTCGAAATGAGTGAAAAGAGGCCTAAAACCCTCGATCAAAATGATAAACAATCTCATCACTCGAACACATTTCATTCCTCTCAAGATTTTAGAATCAAATCTTTATAAAAGCAATAACGTATATTATCTGATAAGTTTGTAAAAATCACTTTTTAAGCCTTGGTGGAAATGAAACGTATTTGAATGTTACTCTAAGCGATGAGATTACTTATCTCCTTTTCACGCATTTCAAACTGAAGGAATTTTCATAAATCCAATTTTACCTAAATTTACAATGCTCAGCAAAATAGAAAAAAACCACAAAAAATACTTCAACCTTTCGGCTATTAACCAAACTTTGATTGATTGAAATACCTCAAGTATTCTCCGCATAAAGAATTTTCAAACATGTGAAGTTCTTTTTGTCCACCTGGTGTTTGTATTTTATTCTCTTGTATTTTCCATCATGTTTGTAGTAGTTACGTGTAAAATGGTTTAGCTTGCCTATGTATTGACTACGGGGTAGTCATAGTCTTTAGTTCTCCGTGCATCGTCCTTGCGAGTGTTGCAAAAGAAGTTTGCAGGTAGCGTTATTAGTATTTTGTGAATTTTTAATGGAATGTAAAAAAATCTGGAGCGTTAAGCTGTCACAAACGTACCTGGTTTTGGATCATTTGTGTCTTCAGCATCCTGAGATTGATTTTCTAGGTCTACAATAAGAGAACGATATTTTTGTTGCAACTTCTATTAAAGCATAAGATTAAAACTAATAAGCAGGAAAGCAGCAACAAGAAGAAACAACATCCAGAGTGAAGTCAAAAGTTAAAATGCCAAATTTTGTCCTGCCATTTAGTGCTTCATCAGCGTTATGATAGAATTGTATTGCAATCAGGGGAGAGTTTATATGTCACTATCCTGCGACCTGAGACGGGGAGAAGATGGACGCATAGTCTTTCTGGGGAAGAGTTGGGAACAAGGAGCAATTAAAATTCAGGTCGGGGAAAGATTCAGTTGACATATATCCACCGTTGTATCGCATGTGATTGTGAATTGGCAACTGTGCAAAACCGGCAATGCATTACAATCCATCCAGTTTGGTACCAGAACCAGTTCTTTCCAAAAGCTTGAAATTCAATTTGTAATCAAAGCAGTTGGCATACTACAGCTATAAATCTAAGACATTTTATTTCTATGGAAGTTCCAGAGTTTGTTTGATTAAACAAGCAGCTACAATTTGCGCTGTGCATGATTTTGTATGTTTTGTCCTTTGTCCAAATGCAGTGCAAGAATTTGTAGCATTTTTCCACTTTCAAATTGCCTGCCTGAACATGAGGCAACTGATACACCATTCAACTACCACTGTTTAGCAACAGTGTTTTGCTACTCAAAAATAAGAAAGACAACTATACCTTTGCTGGCACCCGCCTCTTCAGCAATTTCAGTGTCAAGATCAGAGTCTTCTGAATCAGAACTGTCTTCTTTGCTTGACAACTCTACAGGGCATAAAGAATAAATAAAATTATTCATACATACAAGGACAAACATTATTTCATAGTTTAATCCCTGATCCAAAATGTGCTCCAAAATCTCTACCAAGGACAGCATTTTTGGCAAAGAACTGTATCTGTATGGAATAATCTCTCCAATTTTTCCCTGGGGTTTGTACAATTTGTAGCTGAGCTTCCACTTGTGAAGCGTTTTGTACTAGGGAGATGACAGTTTTGCTTCATTTTTTCACTGGGGTAACCACTGGGGTAGAATGTGCTGGGACACTTAGGGGTATTAAATACATCAAGGAAACTGTAACAAGCTGATCATAAATCATTTCTATCATGTCTACAGTTGAAAATTGTTTATAATTGTTTCCAAAGTCAATAGTATTTTCTAATATTCATCTCATGTGAAACTTAATCCTAAGGAAATCAATCCCGCCTTAGTTGGTCTGATTTGACATACTGTATGTAAGTCTGTCATCCTCAAATTTACGACTGGACCAGCAAGAAAAATCAAATATTGTATAATCTTACCACTTCCATCAGATTCTGCAGAAACATCAGAATCAAAATCATCAACCTCAGGCTTTTCATCTTGGTCATCTTTGATAGATAAAGAAAAAATATGCTCTACACAAGAATACACACCCAAAATCAGCACTAACTACATAATAAACTGGTGCACACCACTCAGGTAATACCACTGGAGGGTCAAAGCTCTGACATCTTACTTGTGCTCTTTCTTTTGCATTCAGAGTTAAAGTATGTGAACAATCAGTTGTCGTCCAATTAAGACTATGTCAAAGATTCGCAGAACTTCCTCGGTGAGTGTCCAGTATTTTAGAAATCCAGACTCTCACTACTTAAAACCGCATAGCTTCAATTACATTCAATACTGGAAGAATTTTTAGCTCTCGAGTGAAAACTCCACTGTGATTACTTTCATTTGCAAATTTATTTACAAAGCATTTGAACTAAAAAATACTATTCACTGCAATCAATTACAAATGAAAGACTTAGATGGAGGGCTCCTTGAAAATCAGCATTTGCTGTAGGGTTACCCTCCTTAAAAATGTGAAATCAAATCAAATCAAATCAAATCAAATCAAATCAAATCAAATCAAATCAAATCAAATCAAATCAAATCAAATCAAATCAAATCAAATCAAATCAAATCAAATCAAGACTTGTTAATCTAACCGGCATGCAGGCTATTGTTAATCCAACATCTGGCATTAATTTTCAAGTTTTGTTGTTACAAGCTTTGTTTCTTCTTTTTCATGTTATTTCCTTGTTAATTACGTTCTGTTTCACAAGTTAGACATGAGACAGTTGAAGTGAAACAAACTAGAATTACAGGTTATATGGCATCCCATCAGGCGTCAAATCACAACTACATGAGGCCTGAACCATCCAAAAAAATGGCAAAAAAGTTTGAATTATACCTTCTTCATTTTCATCTTTTTCTTCAGTTTCTGGTTCTTTTAATTCTTCAACATCTAATTCAAAATCATCAAGTTCATTTGCTAAAAATATAAATTGAACATCAATCATTCTCTGTGCGCAATAATATAACGTTAATAATGTCTTGTGCACCCTCCTCAAAAAATACCCCCAAGACTTCCAGTCTGCATGGTATGGCAGTTCTCGACGAGATCTTGCGTGTGCAGACCAACGAAGCAGTGGCGTGCTCGCTTGCAAGGTCTTTGATTCCTTTGTTTTCAAAGTAGTGAACAAAATATCTCCTTCGAAGTCGGTGTGCACATAAAATTTTTGTAAAAAATCTTGTGCGTGCAGTTGCCAGCTCTGCAGACTGGTCTTCATATTTTAAGACAATTTCTTTGACTACATGTCCCCCAAAAAGTACATTTTTAAAGCAAACTGAAAAATCTGCATAGAAAAAATGCTATGGGGCAGATCAAAAAACTTTTTGGTGGCCTAAAAACATTGATGACAAATTTTATTCAAAATGTTTACCTTTTTCATCTTTCTTGCTCTGCTGTTCTGCGTCTGATGTTTGGACTTCATCGCTCGACTCTTCTGTAATTGAGCAAAGAAATCAGACAGATACAATGTTTTTGAAAGCAAGGTTGTTATTTGACTTGGGGCTATTTGCGGAACTATGTTTTTGTGTGTGTTTAGGCCTATATGTAGTAGGCCTACTGTTGTAGTAGATTTTTTTGGGCCTAAATTTGCGACGCAGAAAGGCAAAAAAAAACATCAACTGACTGAAGTATGATAATTACTGTTGAAAATGAAACTTTATTGACTTGTGTATTTATCACCATCAAATTCTTAGCTTCAACAATTATCTTCATTTTGCTATTCTCAAACAAAGCTGAAATAATCGAGAATCCACTGCAAATCATCCGCCATTTTCAAATCATCCGCCAGTTCACCACAGGGGTACAAACATTGTTCAAAAATACCCTCGTCCCAGGCCTCAGATGTTTTCATAACAAATTATGTTCCCGTGCCCCTGCTCAGTGGATGGTTTGATTGCTTGGCTGGTAGACGTAGAAGCAGGGGGCACAAGGGGCACCATGCCCCTCCAAGTTCCCAAACATGCCCAATTTTAACCTCAAAGTGCCCTTTTCTCAGCCTTTTCAAAAAATAGAAATAGAGAGCTTAGCCAGTTTCTAGAAAAGCGCGGTCTTTGACATAAGCGTACGGGACGAAAAAATTTGGGGGGGCGGCCCAACACAAAGTCTATTGTTTACGAAAATTTTTGCCCGACTTACGTCGGATTTTTGCCCGAGAAAGGCTGATTTTTGTAAATTTTTCCAAAGCTGGGGGGGCTGCCGCTCCCCCAGCCCCCCCGCCTCGTACGCTTATGGTCTTTGAGTATGCTTCAAAAGGCTTCCTGAAGTTGAATTCAAAGTTGAAGCGTTTCACGTTTCATAACGCACGAGCCTCGGAGATACTCTGATATATTTAGGATAGGGGTGCTCAGGTTACTTTTTTTATATAAAATTTGGGCAAAAGTTATTTTTTGGGTCAGTCATTTGTACAATTATTTTGTTGGGTTCCTGAAATTCTGAATTATTTTTTTGGTCTCAAATATAAGAAAATGAGAAAAAAAATAGAGAAAAACATGATTTACAGACAAAATTAAAATCAAGCAACGTTATCAAAATAAAAATACTTAAATATCCAAATACATTACATGAAATCTATCAGGTAGGGCACTTGTCCATATATTTTAGAAGCTGACTGCATAATATTTGGGTATGTAGGGTAAGAAAAATTATTTGTTGGGTCTATTTTTATGCCAGAAATTATTTTTTTGGGTTGAAGTGTTGGACCCCAGCCTGAGCAACCCTATCCTAATTATACCAGAGTAGCCCCCGTGGGCATTCAGCCACATTTAGCGCCCTTCAGCTTAAGGACATGAAACTTCATATGCTAAACAAGACCTTACACGTTGCAACGTCAACGACACGAAATCAGACAGCAATCTTTTACATTAATACATAGAAATCTCTTACCTGTTGCTCGTGAGAGCAGCACAAGGCCCAGAATCAGAGCCAAGGCAAGCCACCTCATTTTCACCCTGACAGAAAAGACAGAAAGGATCTGTTTACATAGGACCTCAAAATGATCGAAAAAGCATCTTTTGGGTGGTTTAAACAAGATAAGTGTAAACGAGATAAGTGTTTCTGTTTATAAACATAAAACAACTCTTTTTGCTCATGTTGTATGTTCTTTTTGCAGATGCAAGCGATACGGGAGATAAAAGTAGTTTAAAAGATATAATTTCCAGATTAATTCCGATACAAAAGCGTTACAGTTCTGAGGAATTTTAAATCATTGATATGGTCTATTTTGTTTTAGTTTATTTCATCGTATTTCGTCATCTCTTATACCACTGCCTCCACTCAAACTCCTCACCATACCAACTTTGCTGAATTCAGTTTCGATGAGATACTCCATCGCACCGTTTTAATAAGTAAAATTGCCTGCGCTACAAGAGATTCCCCACAGAAGTAAAGTCAGATTTCATAAAACCGTGTATCGCATTTCTTGAACCTAGGGAGGGTACACGACTTGTGGATATACGGGGGTCTGCCGCCCGGTTTTCAGAAAGCTACCCTCTTCTAATTGCCAAAATTTGCCTTCGTACCCAATTCTATGATGAATTTTAGCGGAAAATTACCCATTTTTAACGATTTTTTGCCGATTTCAGCCAAACCGACCCATGTCTAAGGAAAATCTCCAAAAAATGACCCTTGTTTAGAGAATTTTCGGCCCAAAAACCCACCCATATGGGCGGCACATACCCGTACTCTCAACATGTTATGTAGCCCCCGCCCCCGGGGTCTTGAAGCTTCTGCAAATTTCATAAGAGGGTAGAGGCAATTTTCCGTGCAAGAAACTAAAGCGGCAAGACTTGTAAACTATACTAAGAATCCAAAATTGAAGTTAGTGCTAACGTGAATACCTAAATTTGGTGTTCTTTAGTGTTGGAGGATACGTGCGAAAATCGATAAAAAAATGAGGTACAAATCAAACTCATGATTTCGCTGCTTTTTTACTTCTAGACGTATTGAAATGTCAAACTTTAAGGCCTTCTAATTATTAGCTCGAAGAGTAAACCTTAGAATAACTTGCAAAACCCAAGCTCGTCGAGTCGATAGAATCAACAGAATTGAGTGTTTTTAAACTAGTTTGCCTCCAATGAAAGACGTTCGTGTAAAGGAATACGTTGGGTTGGTGCACTCCATTTCGAATTCGGAAGGATATATTTGACGTATATGCAAAATTGCGTTGCGTCTGTGATTTCCATTTCAAAATACGGACATACCTCGACCATATCAAAGGGATACCTTCTGATGATTCACGGACCATATAGGTTAACTTGAAGATGTGACACAGCTACATTTTGACCTATTGTTCCCCTCAAGAAATTAATTATATACGTAAGAGATCTTTCCTTTGCAAGACGAATTAGTAACGGATATGTATTGCTAACATCGGACGGACGGCGTTTAGAGCAAATGTCTTGAGAGTCCTTGGGAAAGCACTCGTATCCGTGTCGTATATTTTGGTCCTAGTTTGGGGCCCCTGTGGGGCGTTTGTTGTATATAACATATTAGTTATATTTGAGGCATATGCATATTTTGGAATTAGATTATTTAAGGAATGCTGAGTGAGCAACAACACAGAGCAAAATGCCTGATGCCAAACCATGATTCGGATTTGGTTGCTATTATTACACGCAACTGAGCTGATAATAAAAAACTGAACTTTGCTTGAAATTTTAGGGATTTTGCAGTCAATATTTGTCTGTACTTTTGCAACGATGGAGCAGGTTAGGCCTATTGTGATGCTAAAATGTGGTCTTAAACTTTTGGCCACCACTGTACTTTTCGCTATTTGTTTGTTTAACTTCGAAATATACTTGGCTGAAATGTCTAATTATATTGGCCGAATTGACCAGATCGACTTGGCTGAATCGACCAAAAACTTGGCCGAAATGACCATATTGGGCGAAATAGAGGTTGGCCGAAATGACTAGAAAACACCGAAGTGGAACAGGCAGCCTATTTTACATTTGGTGTCCAATTTTACAAAGATAAACGAATGAAGCATGCTGGTCCAGGAGCTTCTAAAATATCCTCTAATTACCCTCCAAAATAACCTCAAATTAAACAAATAAATCAAACGAAACAATAAAGCAACTAATTGAACAAAATTAATCCTGTAAGATCAATAAACTAAAACTAGATAGAAGGGGAGAGACAAGTTGATCAGAAACTTCATAAGAACTAACATTTCAAAACTTACCCTTCCTTCTTGAGATGACAGCACCTCTTCTTCCAAGGCACCAACTGAACAACTTGAAATTGAAATCTGCTTTTATGCCATCTAAAGACAATAGCATGCTGCCTTGGGAATTCCAATAACAGTTAAACTTCAAAGCAACAAAACTTTTCGCTCCCTTTGTTCCAGCCTTAGAGACAACTTCCCACGAGTGCTCCTGTTGCGTTTTGTGATACAAGCCCTGGAGGGGGCACTAGACCCAGAAATGTACAGGGGTGTGCCGCTGGAGTAAAGAGATTCTTACCCTGTGCGGGAGCAATTTTTTTAAATTTGTTACCCTGTCTGGGAGCAAATCGGCTAGAAAACAAAGGAAAAATTGCAAATTCCCACTTAAAATCCTGTAAGAGAGCAATTATCTAAAAATTGTATACCCTTTCGGGAGCATCATTTGAGAAAATGGATACCCTGTCCGGGATCAAAATAGCTGAAAACGATACCCTGTTGAAGACCCAGATGCTTACACATTATGATGCAATACCTTTCTGTGCAGACGAATAGAAATTTCACGAGCTGAGACCAAAAGAAGGTACCTCTTCAAATAATGCATACAATGGTGCTGCTTGGTGATAAATGCTGTGGTTGGTGGTAATGTCTATCATAAAATCTCTCTAAAAAATTCCCCCATTGCAAGAAGTTTTGTTTCAATAGAAACTTCGATCCATCTCACACTGATCCAACAGTTTGATTCATCACTTTCTTGCCACTATTTTCAAGCAGGAACACTTTTTAGACTTTGAACTTTTAGACTCAAACAACCCATCACAAATAAAAGCCAAGAGAGACTATTTATTTGCTAAAAGACAAGATCTGCAGGGTACTTCGGCTAAAACAACGATCTCTTTTTAAATGTCTTTCAAAGAATGTTTTCCGTAGCCTACATACCGTTGTTGCTTTCGTACTCACGGAGGTAGTCAAATGCCGAAAACAATCCAGCATGGGTTCAATAGTTTTCTCTGAAAATATTTTTTCAAACTGAGAGAACATCGAGGTTACTCTCGTTAGAGAAATGTCTTTTGATACCTCCCATTGCTCAGATGTAGGAGCTAAGGCAAGAGAAGTAAGAGTTTAGATTTGTGTTGTTCTTCTTCACGCCCCCTCGAAACCTGCCTCCAGAGAATGGAATATGCTCACGGCAGGATAAAAACTTGCAATTCATTCGAAACACATAAGAATATTGAACTTATCGACGCAAACGAACTCCGAAGGGCTTTTGAAGATTTTAAAAATAATAGGACTTTTAGTGACTTTTGAGGATTTTTCTTGAGAACAAAAGGAGCTCTGCCAAAGATGTACAAACATTTTTGAGACATATGGAGTAACTGTTAACTAAAAGAACCTTCATAATTTTTTCGTCATTGGTGGTTGAATTTGCATATTTGATCTACTCAAAACAACATACTTCATAAAATCTTAATGGCTGATCAATTGGGCATGCCTCCATGAATTGGTCCAATCAAATTGCGTAAAAACCACTACAAATGTAAGATTAGCCACATTGTATTTGCAAGAGTTTAAAGACCCATAGCTAACCATGATCCTTTGCAGCCCTAAAGTTGACACTCGTATGATATGCAAGTCGTTTCTAGCCTAGGTTCTGTTTGTTTTACTTTCATAGGGCGCAGAAAGGATCATGGTTAGCAATGGGTCTATAAGACCACTAAAGAACGAGATATTACTTTGGTGGTTAGATGATAGTGATCCAGAATGGCAAACTAAAAGAAAGAACGGCCAAAAACGTTTTGAGAACCAAATTCACTCAATTAATACTCTTGTCATTAGTCACATCCTGATTAATGTGCAACAAATATGCGTAACAATTTAAAAACTCAATACCTTGGCTGTTTGTGATCCATTTTTGAAACTGATTGCTGTACACTGGCTTATTTTCAACATATAATTGAATAAGAACTCGACGCAATATGCACTTTGCCAGATCTCGATGCAATATGTGTGAGCTGTCGTGAAGAGAAGACTTCTTTTGGTCACCAAGTCACTAAGTATTCGATGAAAACTAAGCATAGAAGCGAAAGATGAAAGGCAATGAGAGACTGGGAGACATTCAAGTAAGAAAATTTAGACGGTAAGAATACTTAAGTTGATAGACTGCTCTAACTCTTTTTTGTCATGTCCTCCGCTTGAACGATCCGATTCCATAATTTCCAGATCTGCAGCTCCGCCATTCCATTATTCACGAGGCTACGGATTGTACAAGTCTATTTATTGCGCTCTCTAGGGTTCCGGGAACTGTGGGAGAGGATCGCTCACACGGACTCCACAAGATAGACTTGGGGCACATCTGTTAGGTTAGGTTGATGACTAGACTTACTCAAAGTCTCGTTCTTTTAGTCAAGCAAAAGAGCAACCATTACCGAGAAGTGATACGCTCGCTTTACTTGCTCATTACTTTGTAATTATTTCATTTTGTGCAGCCAAACGAACGAGACTTAAGAGCAAATTTAGTTGATGGCTTGAAGCCTTTGAAACTTCTTATACTATGTATGAGATTGGCCCCCGTCGTCAGCCTAGCTATGATAATCTTCAATCCAGCCTACCACAGTTGTATTCTCTTTTCATTGGCATATTTTCCATAAAGATAGGATCATCATTTTGAACAACCAATGATTTACTTTGTCCGTTATTTTACTTACCTGATATAATACAAAGAGCTATGCAAGGTAAATTACAACAACAAGTTCGTGTGCAATGCGTATGGGACTTTCAAGTCTCTTCATTTTTTCCGACTTATGCAAATATCCGAATTATGCGAATCCGACTTACGCGAGTATGACTGTGTTATCTACATTAAATGTAATAATTCCGCGAGATTACGAAATTCTTGACGGCCTTGGGCCTATTTTACGTGCGGCATACGGATTTTGGAACGTTTTATCTACGGATTGCGGCTTCAGTATAGGATGCGTCTTGCGTCTTTTGATGTGAATTGACAACGGCTTACGGCTTTTCACATGCGGCTACTGCTCCTAGTCAAAATAACGGCCTGCGGCCTCGATCTTCACTTGAGCGCAGTTGCGTAGCCACGGATGGGGAAAGTAGTTGGGTATAGGAAGGGTAGGGTAAAAAATTTCTGAGAAATGCTGGAAAGTTATCGAGAGAGTCACTCGAAGCCAAAGTAAAGGTTGGCGTTTTAAAAAGTTTTGCTAGACAAACTATCACAGAATTTTGAAGGCTTCCATTTGGGGGCAGACAAAGGGGAGGTAAACATTGGATTGTGAGAAGCATTCTAAGACAAAGTCAAAGGTATTTGCGCAAAAACGTTCCTACTAAAGGTAGTAATTCATAGAAAACTGTCACAAAATTGTCAAAGTTTTCCAATTTGGCACTGGTAACATGGGATCAAGAAAGGCATTCTAAGCCCAAGAAAATGATTTTTACTCAAAAATGTTCCTGGGGAGGGGGATGCTAATTTATGAAAGATACTGTCACAAAACGGTCAAAATTCTACTGTATCACTAACAAACAAGGGATGGGTAGAAGCTTTCTAAGCCAAAGTAGAGGGCGTGTCCTCGAAAATTTTCCTGGGGGGTTTTGCCCCCAGACTCCCTTATTTTGATACCTCCACTTGGGGGATCGTTGAACGATTTTCTTTGATGACCAAAAGTCACTCGATTTTCGATTTACACTATGGAACCTTTTCATAAAATTCTTTTCGTCTGAATTTTTCCAAGAATCGAGCAACTTTTGAAAAATCGAACTTGTTTTCTTTCTTTCGATTAATCTGAAGGTGAATGAATGAAACTGGAGGAAAAATGTATCAATCGCCATAAGAAAGCTACAATTATACATTTCTTTTATATACAAGAAATTGCTTTCTAAGAAACTAGAAACTAGTACTAGGATGGCCAAAAGTTTAAGAAACTATAGTACTATGTTTGAGAAGCGCTAAGAAACTTTTAAAAGCAAAATCCAAGCAAGTCCTGGGAAAATTGTCGTTGACCCTTTATTCTTGAATAATATTCACGATAATTTTATGTTTTGAGCCCAATAAAACTCTTTTTTTTTTGTTAAACATTGTGGTGTATGTCAAGAAACAAATACGTGGCATTGGTAGAAACTACATCTTAATTCAAGCATAAAAAAATAAGAAACAAAGATTAAAAACTTTTAGTACTAAAAAGCTGAAATTTGCTTAGTGAAATTAAGAAACTTTTAGGACTATGGGATGATCCAAATTTCTTATGAAAGAAAAAAACGTGTACTGAAGCATAAAATCTTCGGTGCAAAGAGGCCTTGTATAAAACACATTGCATTCAGGTATTATAACACCGTATGAGGTAAGCTTCAAAACAAGGTAGCCCAAGACGACAGAACCCTTTCTTTCAAGACAAAGACAGCTTTGTAAAACGTAAGGGAGGCTTTTACGCAAATGCTACATTCAATCGAGAACAAGTATCAAAACTTAAAACATAGGCGTCTATGTCGCTCCGTAAAGAAACGATCTTGTTAACTATTTCAAGACAAGAGAGAGGAAGAAAATTCAAACAATAGTTGTAGAAATGAACCCGTCAGAAATGTCAAGTAAGACATCACAATGGGCATAGCTTGCGCAGCTTCTGTGGCATCATATGTGTAATACTTTGTACGAACATGGTGCGAATGCAAGTTTTACCATCGCGGCCGCGGCTTTGAGCTATATTTCNGATTTTATCAATATGTGAGTCAAATTTTAGTTGATCATCGATTTGAATTCCAAGTAGAGTTACTTCATTACTCACGTTTATTTTAAAGTCATTGTTTATTCGGAATTCTTTAATATGATTATCGTTTTTTCCAACAATTAGTGACTGAAATTTAGATGGGTTGGCTGTCATATGATTTGAATTAAACCAATCAATGCATTTATTGGTGTTAAGTTGTACTAATCTATGGAGTTCATCGGCATTCTCGGCAGAGATCGAGATTGTGTTATCATCTGCAAAGTTACATAAGGAGCCCTCCTGGATAAAGAGGAAGAGATCATTTATAAAGAGGTTGAAGAGTAATGGTCCATAGAAATATATGTTTGTTTTATTTAGTTTATGCGGGCGAATTTTCGATGATTCGGCGAAACTATCTTGTTTGAATGCGCAGGAAACCGCAGAAATAAAGTAGCGAGAGATTGAACTTCAAGGGAGAGTTCTAAAGAGGAGTGGTGCAAGTTAGCAAGGGCGCGAAATCTTCCTGCTTTTTGACTGCACAGTTCTTTAAAAATTCGATATTGGAAAAAGAATTTTACTTGCTTTAGTATGCAAAGATTTTTTAACATTTGAACGATGGAAAAATCATTGATACAGGGTGTTCTAAAAAATTGCCTATTAGAAAGGTGTATTGTAAAGTAGAAAGGTCTATTGCTGTGGTAAAAACAAGTCATGGTTTGTGCCAATTTTATCTTGAATCAATGAGACATTTTCACTCCCTCTGGCGCTGTGCCAATTTGTATAGCTCCACTACACATCTACACATCAGCTGCAAGCTGCCAGTACCTTACCTGCTCATCAACTGGAAAGCAGCAGGACTTCTTATGCCTCACGACCCTAGTAACAAAATATAACCTGGTGATAATTCTGGCATCTTGCGAGCTCTATGATGTCTTTGATAAAACTGACACGGAGCTACATGGCAACGGCAAATGCTACATTCTGATTGGGTTATATTACGTGTTGCCATAGAGATATATATTGTTATTTGCTTTGGTTTAGGGGGCGAAAATTCGACGATTCGGCAAAAATGCATCTTGAATACACTAGAAACGAGGTACAGAAAGGAAGAAATTCATGTTAGCAACGTAGCAAAGTCTTCCTGGTTTTCGATAGCGCACTTATTCTTCAAAAATACCATTCATGGGAAAGAATCTTAAAACTCAGTGCACTAAGCTTCTTTGTATCGATAGAGTATTTTGAACATGCTGAAGTAGCCAATAACGCTATCAAATATAGGAATATAAGTCAAATTCTGTTCGAGAAAAAACGCTGAAAGTTCATAAGAAACGTTTAAAATTAAAAGTAATAGTGTGCACTTTTTTGAAGCAGTGATTCCCCCCCTTAACTTCTAACATTTTTTGCGCTTAAGCCTGGCTTCCAGTCAAAACCTCTCCGCCCTTTCTTTGTCTGTTTGAAGGGCGCGAAAAACCAAGATAAGCATAGCCTTATTTAATGGAAATACCACAAATACAACAAGTGTCGACTTCTGTTAGCCGATTTACCTTACAGTCACTCAGATTTTCAGGACACAGGTATACAAGGAAAACCGGGCACACAGGGATACAAGGAAAACCCGGCACAGGGCACGGGCATAGGGACACAGGGAGGAAAGCACTGTTGTAGGAGCAACGTAACGCGTTTCTTAACGCCCGTGATCAAGCGAAATTAACGCTGTATGAAATTAACGCGAATTTCCCAAATTCGCACAAACTTAAGTCAGGTACATTTTGTTTTGCGTCGATTTTATGTGACGCGTTAATTAAAAGAAGTAAATAGACGTAAATAGACTATTTTGACATTTAGATAAAGGGTCTGGGGGGAGCAATATTTTCTGGTAAATGGCGGACACATATTTAGTAAATGGCCGCCACGGGGCTTTTTCAAATGATAAATAGAGCTCTAGAAGTCTGTTGATCTTAAATTTATGGTGAAGATAACGAAATAGTTGCCTAAAATGTCACAGAAAAGATGTCCTATCAACCACAAGCCTCGTAACAGGAGAGAGACTCTCCGACCCAGTCCTCGAATCAAACCGCTTTGCGGGAAAGTATTCGTCATTTCATTCTGTTTATCAGAATAAACGAAGCAAGATGAAATGAAATAAAGCTTCATAACGAAATCTTCGAAATAGCTGTGTCTCTTCGAGTTGTGCAAGCTGGTAAAAGATACGAATTTAGTAGAATTGTGTGGAAATATCATCATCATCATCATCTATTTATTTATAGTAGGCTAAAATAAAGATAGCTAATTTACAGCTAATTAAGGCCTACTATAAATATTGTCTTGACTAGAAGATCAAGTGTTTGTCGTTGTCACTTTTGATCAAGTACCATCATTATGAATATACAGCTAGGATTTCAACACAACTGTCACTGGTTTGTTGGTGTTTCCAGCCTATTGTCATGTTTTGTTCAAGCTTGGTTTCTCTCAAGTTGTCGAAATTGTTCTGTTTAAATCAGATTGTTAAATTGAGAACTTTTATCATCTGTATGACGAAACTCTTTCTTCTTTCTTCTAGTTTGTATCGAATTCGAAAGAACTCGTCTTTGATCCCGAGTGATGTATCCTAAACAATTTATGAATCCTAAACTTGTTCTACTTGCCGTTAGTTGATTAACTCGCTACACTTTATTGTTTTTGTTGGTCGAAGCTTTCGCGTCACCTCTGAATCCTCTTCAACGACATGGTACATCGACCTCTTAGGCCTCTTCGACGACGTCGTTAAAGAGGCCTCAGAAGTGAGGCGAAAGCTTCGACAAACAAAAACAGTAAAGTTTAGCGAGTGAGCAAACTAATGGCAGTAATGGCAAGTAGAACAACTTTAGAATTCATAAATTGCAGTTCTTCCTGCTTTTTGTTTTGAAATCCTTTAAATATAATGTCTTCTTGTCTTTTCGCGTTAATTTACTTTAATTCTAAATATTTTCCTCTCTCATTCGCATTAATTAAAGGCTCTTGGGCAACCGGCATGCATTGCAGCCCTATTGGTAAAGGTGGCCTAATTTCAAGCTGCATGAAAACCAAAGAAACTACATGCCGGTTGCCCATTTGCATTTAAAGTCGCGTATATTCAAGATAGATTAATTTTCAACAGCTTTAATTTCCTATAATAAAGTAGCATGGCCTCCAAATCTCTGAAAAACATTTCATGGATGGTTNTATGACGAAAATCTGTCTTCTTCTAGTTTGTATCGAATTCGAAAGAACTCGTCTTTGATCCCGAGCGATGTAATCTTAAACAATTTATGAATCCTAAAGTAGTTCTACTTGCCGTTAGTTGGTTAACTCGCTACATTTTATTATGTTTGTTGGTCGAAGCTTTCGCGTCACCTCTGAATCTTCTTCAACGACATCGTACATCGACCTCTTAGGCCTCTTCGACGACGTCGTTAAAGAGGCATCAGAAGTGAGGCGAAAGCTTCGACAAAGAAAAACAGTAAAGTTTAGCGAGTGAGCAAACGAATGGCAGTAATGGCAAGTAGAACAACTTTAGAATTCATAAATTGCAGTTCTTCCTGCTTTTTGCTTTGAAATCCTTTAAATATAATGTCTTCTTGTCTTTTCGCGTTAATTTACTTTAATTCTAAATATTTTCCTCTCTCATTCGCATTAATTAAAGGCTCTTGGGCAACCGGCATGCATTGCAGCCCTATTGGTAAAGGTGGCCTAATTTCAAGCTGCATGAAAACCAAAGAAACTACATGCCGGTTGCCCATTTGCATTTAAAGTCGCGTATATTCAAGATAGATTAATTTTCAACAGCTTTAATTTCCTATAATAAAGTAGCATGGCCTCCAAATCTCTGAAAAACATTTCATGGATGGTTAATGCATATTTCGTTTGATTTTATGGCTTGAAAGGAACTTCAGGCACGTCGCTATAATCCTACATGTAGCATTTCTAATATCTTGAGTATTTTTTCAGAATAACAGCGGTGTTCTTTTTATTGAAAGATTTCGTGAAATTTTTGAAAAAATTAAGATAATCGTAGATCCTAAATTAAAAATATGAAAAAACGGTACAATCTTAACAAAAAACATAGTTTATGAAGGTCTGTAATATGGCAATAAGCTGAAATCTGTAGCTTTCTAGTTTACAACTTAGCAATTTGATGACGTCACATTCTCAAAACTGGCCCAAGCAAAGAAGACGCTGTAATTCTGAAAATAACCAAGACATCAGAAATGCTACATAAAGGATTATAGCAAAGTACTTGAAGTTCCTTTAAAGCCATTAAATCAAACAGAAGATGCATTAACCATCCGTGCAATGTTTTTTAAAGACGCCAAAGATTTAAAGTAACTTATCGTAACAGTCTTTCTAGGTACGCTTTTTTGCCTTTTTTTAATCACTCAGTATTCTACGAAGCGCAGACAGAATGAAATGATTAAATCAAAAAGGATTTCCGAAGAACTTTATACGATGAATGATTCAACGAATTTACTACAATTATTACAAATTTGTCTACTAAGGTCGACGAATCAAAAATAAATCTTTATATTTCTAAAATTAAGGCTACTATGATGGATATTCTAAGTTCAGCTCATAAGCAGCAAAATATTAACTTGTTTCTAAGGTTTATATACAATGTTTGGTTATATTTTTGAAATAAAATTCCAAAGCTAATAGCTCTGAGCGGAATCGAGGGGCATATCACTCCTAAAAATATCGTACTCCGTTGGCAAAAATCCTTTTAAAATCCTCGAAAAAACTATCTTTTTTTAAATCTCGTACGTTTTTTTGAAAGAGTAGAGTGATACGCCACTCGCGTGGAATGTAGACTGAAGACGCAATCTCAAAGGAGAGTAAAATGGGGGTAATAGCTAATCAGCAAAAAATTCGCTAAAATGACAACATTCTTCAATTATGATTTGATGGAATATCCAGATTCGTTCGAAATTTCGTTCGAATGTTCGATCGATCGTTCGATTCGAAATTTCGAAGCATGAACCTGTTAAATGCTAAGGGCAGAAATAAGCTATATACAGCTTGCACCAATAATTTCTAAGTGAGTTGACCCAAAAAGAGGTGGAACCACCAAATGCAGGGGTACCCTGCTGGGCACGGAAAACAGGAAACAACTAGCAGCGAAGGGTGAGATAAATGCAGTTTATGGAAGGACTTTAAGTTGCATGTAAGAGGGAAAACCGAACATGAGATTTTTTAAACGGACAGAAGTAACTGCACTTGCATCACAGGGAAATGTTGTTTTAATTGCTCTGTAAAGTAACAAGATTACTTTTCCAAAATTATTGGAATTTTCAACAGCACAGGGGGGCGCAAGAACAACTCGTGGGCAGGATGAATTTTAATCTTAATGGTATTAAATAGAGCTTCTCTATTTTTGACATGTGGATTCTCGTGGGCGAAGCTTAGCACTGCTTTCAGAATGCTTAGAAAATCATTCCGGACTGGAATCGTGTGGCTTTAGACCATTTGAATCAAATGAAAGCGATTTTGCAGGAAGAATGTTTCACGGTTTGAAAACAAGCGAGAGACCCTTGCAATCAACTTTCAAGGTTTCTTTAAAACAGCAATGTCGGCAGAATAAATTTTAGCGGTTGGCCAAAAAATAAATAATTCGTAGGAATAAACTTTGGCGGATTTAAAGTTTCGAGAATCAGATGTTCACAANTCGTGTTTTCGAGCGCGAATTGATCAAGTCACGTGACATGTCGTCTGTATGAATCGACGAATCAAAAATAAATCTTTATATTTCTAAAATTAAGGCTACTATGATGGATATTCTAAGTTCAGCTCATAAGCAGCAAAATATTAACTTGATTCTAAGGTTTATATACAATGTTTGGTTATATTTTTGAAATAAAATTCCAAAGCTAATAGCTCTGAGCGGAATCGAGGGGCATATCACTCCTAAAAATATCGTACTCCGTTGGCAAAAATCCTTTTAAAATCCTCGAAAAAACTATCTTTTTTTAAATCTCGTACGTTTTTTTGAAAGAGTAGAGTGATACGCCACTCGCGTGGAATGTAGACTGAAGACGCAATCTCAAAGGAGAGTAAAATGGGGGTAATAGCTAATCAGCAAAAAATTCGCTAAAATGACAACATTCTTCAATTATGATTTGATGGAATATCCAGATTCGTTCGAAATTTCGTTCGAATGTTCGATCGATCGTTCGATTCGAAATTTCGAAGCATGAACCTGTTAAATGCTAAGGGCAGAAATAAGCTATATACAGCTTGCACCAATAATTTCTAAGTGAGTTGACCCAAAAAGAGGTGGAACCACCAAATGCAGGGGTACCCTGCTGGGCACGGAAAACAGGAAACAACTAGCAGCGAAGGGTGAGATAAATGCAGTTTATGGAAGGACTTTAAGTTGCATGTAAGAGGGAAAACCGAACATGAGATTTTTTAAACGGACAGAAGTAACTGCACTTGCATCACAGGGAAATGTTGTTTTAATTGCTCTGTAAAGTAACAAGATTACTTTTCCAAAATTATTGGAATTTTCAACAGCACAGGGGGGCGCAAGAACAACTCGTGGGCAGGATGAATTTTAATCTTAATGGTATTAAATAGAGCTTCTCTATTTTTGACATGTGGATTCTCGTGGGCGAAGCTTAGCACTGCTTTCAGAATGCTTAGAAAATCATTCCGGACTGGAATCGTGTGGCTTTAGACCATTTGAATCAAATGAAAGCGATTTTGCAGGAAGAATGTTTCACGGTTTGAAAACAAGCGAGAGACCCTTGCAATCAACTTTCAAGGTTTCTTTAAAACAGCAATGTCGGCAGAATAAATTTTAGCGGTTGGCCAAAAAATAAATAATTCGTAGGAATAAACTTTGGCGGATTTAAAGTTTCGAGAATCAGATGTTCACAATCACATTGCTTGAGGTGGTCAGCAGTTCCACTTCGATAGATTTCCCAGGCACAAGACTGCTTATCTCTCAGTTTGATTTCATTCCAAGGGCCGTAAGAAGCCCGTTCGTAGGCTTGATGAATTACAGCATAGGCATCAAATCTTGAAAAAACATTGCACGATTGGTTGATCCATCTTTTGTTTGATTTGATGGCTTGGAAGGAACTTCAGGTACTTCGTTATAAGTGTTCATTGGCAATCTTTGATATCTTGAATATTTTCCGAATTACAGCGTTTTTCTTTCCATTGAAAGAGTTCATGAAGAGTTTTGAAAATAATTAAAATCATCACAAATCCTAAATCGATAGAGGAAACACGGTACAATCTTCAAGAAAACCATAGTTTATGAAGGTCTATAATATGGCGGTAAGCAGAAATCCATAGCTTTTCTGGTTCACGATTTAACAATTTGATGACGTCACAACCGGAAAACTGTTTGAAACATGGAAGACGCTGTAATTCTGAAAATAATCAAGATATCGAAGATTGCCAATGAACACTTATAGCAAAGTACCTGAAGTTCCTTTCAAGCTATTGAATCAAAAGAAAGATGCATTAACCAATCGTGCAATGCTTTTTAAAGACTTGATGCCCATGCTATGAATTACGGAACATTTACGTGGAAGCATATTTGATGGCATGAGCTTTTGATAATTGCAATTTTTGGGTGTTTCGCGAAACAAACTTCCGCCCATTTGCCTCTAAAATGCAAAATCAAAAGTTCTGCAAAAAAGAATTTTTCCGTTTAACCAGAATTAAGCAAAACAGTCTTGACAATTTATCATAATTTACATTGTTCTAAAATTTTCGTTTTTGCTGTCAAAGCTTAAATCATTTTTTCAAGGACCAGTTGCAAAAAGTACACGGCCAAGCACTGTATGACCTATAAAGAAATTAGTTCCAATTACTCGAGCAGCATAGCACCAAGACAATTTTGTTACCGTGGTAGCAGAAGCTTCTGTATCTTTTGCGCGGGCACCGAGGCGTCATTCTTCGGTAAGTCGCAAGAATTCGAATGTGGTGAACAAAGGTATTGTTCGAGTGGCAGGCGATACTGCCCACAGAAATCTACGAATTTCAAGCATCGAATTCTTGAATCGAAGTAGACTCCTTTGCATTTAGGATTGACACAGCTCTGTGCGCTGTCTAAATATGCAACCAAAACTCTTGGCAAGATTTCGTTGTTGTACTTGATATTGTTGATTTTGATGGCTCTACCACTTAGCTCCAGTAACGAAGGTGGGTTGAAATCGAAATCCCTAGCAAACTTGTTTACCAATGGGTTGTCTCGTATACTCAGCTCTTGCAGGTTCATCAACATTACAATTTCCATGGGTAGTGTTTTCAATTTGTTCTTGTGCAGACTGAGAGACTTCAGTTTCTTCAATTGTGCTAATTTTCTTGGTATGTTCTCTAGTTTGTTGTCACACAAAATCAATGCTTGGAGGTTTTTCATTTTTCCCATTGATCCAGGAATTTCTGTGATTTGGTTTCCACCAAGGTATAAGACTTGTAGCCTGAAATAAGATACAAAAATAAGTTACATTAATTTCAAAAATTTATCAAGGAGCTTACAGTGACCAACAGGCATGAACAATTAAACAGGAAGGCCCATTTGCATATTCCAATCTAACAATGGGCATCAATAAACCATGGAATTTTTCAATTTGGTTTCCTTTTGACTACCTACAGGCAAATTATCATTCTGGATTCACATCAAAAATATTAATATGGGTTTGAGATTTCATTTGATTAGTCTAATTTTGTTGGGTTCTGGAATTCTTGAGATTTTATAGCTTGTGTGCAGTCTCAACAGTTGAGGATGCATGCAGGCTAGGGTTTTTACACCTCTGTCAGGCCAGGATTTTTACAGCTCTTTACTGGACACACATAGAAAACAGCTTTTTGTAAGTTGAAGTGTTTTATCTAGCCTGCGTGCAGCCTCAACGCTCCTCACCCAAAGGCTGCACGCAGGCTAGTTTTATCCAGTTAAAATATTCGTGATTATTGTTATTATTAAAGGTTTTTTAAGTTCTACTTATGAAGGAGAACTCAGAAAAATTGCTAACCCTACGATGACATCAAAACTATATCTAGGCTTCATTGAAAGTTGAGATGAAGTTGCGGGCCTAAGCATTGGAATCTCAAAATTAACTAATTCAAGGGAAGAAACTTTTGAAGGAAGAAAATTTTGCGGATTTAGCATTTTTGAGGCAGAAATCCATGACTGTCTATTCTGTGAAAAGACCTAAAATTACAATTTGCGAAAGTTTATTATATGACAAAGTGTCTTTAAACATCCAAAAGTCTGCTTGAAGAAATGTACTTCAATTGACATCTTAAGTGTTGCTTTAATCTCTTATTATCATGATTGATGATAAAAAACCTTGCGAGTAGTATCGTTATTTTATTTAAAATCCTCAAAATATCCCTGTATTTTCTTTCTGTAAAGAGCAAATCTACAAAAAGTTTATTCCTCTAAGATATCTTGATTTGACCAAACCACAAAAATTAATCCAAACAATTTTGCGTTTTTTAGTGGTGAAAGTTTCTTTCCACAAAAACTTTCTTCCCTTAGAGTACGCTGATGTGGTGCGGAACACAGCCCTCTAAATATTCTAGTTCCGAAGTCTTAGGATAAAACCACTATTGCCCCACAAAACATCTAAGTGATTGATTCAATGATTGCAAATTGACTACTAGATATGATCTATCATAAGGCATAATAAGCTTGGTAACCCACACTCTTCTGAGGCAACTTGTTTGAAATGGCAATGAAAAATTTGTTCTTATTTCCTTCGTGAAAGTTTCAGAGAATTAGCAAAATGATGATAAAAAATAAATTCAGCAATAGCAAGAATTTTAGACCACAAGGCAAGAGGTAGAATAAGCACAACAAAATGTTTTACCATAAAGGGTGCCTTGTTAAACTGGTACGATGCTGTGGAGGAGCATGCTTGGCAGTCCTTAAGCGGAGAGTGATATTGATGTGAGAAGGCACCTTGCAAAGTTCTGCCTGTGTGCCTAATTTACATGCAACAACCCCAACTGTCCAATTTTACATGAGCATCCACATAAATTTAATCCAAAAACACATATATAATCCAAAAATAGCTCATGAAATTCAATGGGATAAATAAAGGCTCTGCGGAAAACCTACACCTTTGGCCAATAGACTTGGGATCTTTTCTAGGATCAAAGTAAAGCTTGTTTGGCCTTTCCTGCATATTTACAGGTACCTTATCTCCTCCATTCTTGTTAATCAAACATTTAAACCAACAAGTTTTCAAAGAAACACATGTCATCTTCCTTCGAGTTGTGAATTTAGATGTTTTTAATCTTTAAAAATGGTGTACTTGCTTGTTTCTTGGCGAATAGAAGCTAATTTTAGTAAAATATGGATTGAGTTACAGTCTTTAGAAGAGCAGCTTTTATTGCAAGTGGTAAAGGACAAAATATTAATTTCCTTTACTAAACCAACTCTCCATATCTACTTGGAAATCTTTCTTTCTTTCTTTCGGGAGACTGACATTTTATTGCAATTCATTATGTATTTTTAGGACATGATATGTGATGCAAAACAAGTGCTGCGGCCAGTCTGCACAGCAAAAATTACATTCTCAGAACCATCAGTCTGCAGACATTTTCAGCAAGCATTTCTTTTGAATGTGAATAACATTTCTTGCTTCTAATTCAAACTACAAACTTTGCCCGGTTTTAGTCATTTTGCACATGTCACATGAAAGATTTCTCAGAGAATGTTCTGCAGATTGATGGTTCTGTATGGAAAGTAAGCCATTTACGAAGAGATTTGGGTGTGTANTTCTTTCTTTCTTTCGGGAGACTGACATTTTATTGCAATTCATTATGTATTTTTAGGACATGATATGTGATGCAAAACAAGTGCTGCGGCCAGTCTGCACAGCAAAAATTACATTCTCAGAACCATCAGTCTGCAGACATTTTCAGCAAGCATTTCTTTTGAATGTGAATAACATTTCTTGCTTCTAATTCAAACTACAAACTTTGCCCGGTTTTAGTCATTTTGCACATGTCACATGAAAGATTTCTCAGAGAATGTTCTGCAGATTGATGGTTCTGTATGGAAAGTAAGCCATTTACGAAGAGATTTGGGTGTGTAAGGATGTTTTTCAATTGTCTTTAGGTGGACACCTATTGTCTTTAGTAAAATCTCAGGTGTGCAATTGCCATACTTTCCATAAGGCTGATGGTATGCAGTCCAAATGACTTAATTCTTACCCCTCTAAACGGCGAATTTCATCAGGAATTGATTTGATTCCATTGCCACCAAGATATAATTCTTTGAGCTTTCCAAGGCCTAGAAGTTCTCTTGGTACATCTAAAAACATGTTGCCACTAAGATTTAATATTTCCAATGAGCAGCCTGAATCTAGTTCCTTGGGAAGTGTTCGCAGCCGATTGTTTCTAGCAAGTAAGAGTCTAAGTTTAGGTAAGCGAGCAGTTTCTCCTGATAGCCATGAAATTGAATTGCGGGAAATGTCAAGTTCTTCCAGGCTGACAAATGCAGCAATTGAATTGGGAATGACAGAGAGAGCATTGTCAACAACGGTCAACTTGCGTATCTGTGCAACTTCTAGACCCCTGTTAATCAGAGGTGATGAAGGATTTAGATATGTTAATCCACGACTTGATAAGTCTAAGGATCTTTTATCACTTTCCTCTTCCATTCGTCTTAAACCCTGCCTCAAAGACATCTTTGACCAAAGACTAAACTTGCTTTTGTTACGTAAGAAGAATTATAGAGCTCCTACAAAATTTCTTCCAGCAGGAGTTGTATTACTTCTCTGCTAGTAGTGACTGAATTTCAGCATAACTAATTCACAGCAAAGTATATTTTTCAATTTGAATTTTATGTTAGGAAAAGCAGCTAGCTTCACAGAGAAGTCTTCCACGAGTTAGAGTCATCTGTGAGTGAAGCCTCCAAACATCAAGATCTAGCAAGGAAACGGGCCTAAAGACTTTGATCGAGTAAATCTTGCTTTTGTAGTACAAATCTTCGAGTTCTTTCCCTTTCAAACTATAATTCAGCATTAGATTCATCGATGAACCAAATAACATCCAATTTCACCGTTCAAATATTGAGATACAACGAATCTTCTTCACTAACTACTCGCCATTTATGCAACTCAACCAGATAGGCCTAAAATCTTTGGGTTTTTCCTTTGTGTTCTTCTGAATCAAAACATTGACCAGCGCGAAGTTTTTTCCTTCGTTTCTCGATCTCATCCACTCTTCAAGCAGCAAATCTTTGTAATCGACATCAACATACATAAAGTTGACTCACTGAATCAATTCTTGCCTTTAAATCGACAAAACTTGAGAGTATTTCGAAATCTTTTCTCCTCCATGCAATTTACAAAACTGCTGGGTTTAAAGACCATTCAATATACAAGCTAGTCCCACCATGATTCAGCTATTTAGAATCAACCAATCACAACGCAAAATTCATATCGTCACGTGCAGAATCATTACATCAGAAGGGGTGGTCAGCATTTTCGACTAACGTCAATGAGATTGGATTGTGGAAAATTTTGAGGTTGATTGTTTTTCCTTTCTACATAGATGTAGGGGCCAGGGAGCTGGGAGGGCGGCAGCCCCCCCAACGTTGGAACAATTTATCAAAATCGGACTTTTTCGGGCAAATATCCACCATAAGTCGGGCAAAAACTTCGATAAACCAGGAACTTTTTATCACTTTCGCATACAAGAATTTGACTATGCATTTGTGTACCAGGACACTTTAGCATAGGAGAATTTGTTGATGCATTTGTGTACCCTTTGTAATACAATGGGGGGACACTTTCGCATACGAGAATTTGACTATGCATTTGTGTACCAGGACACTTTAGCATAGGAGAATTTGTTGATGCATTTGTGTACCCTTTGTAATACAATGGGGGGACAATTTCGCATACGAGAATTCGACTATGCATTTGTATACCAGGACACTTTAGCATAGGAGAATTTGTTGATGCAGTTGTGTACCCTTTGTAATACAATAGGGGGACACTTTCGCATACGAAAATTTGACTATGCATTTGTATACCCTTTGTAATACAATAGTGGACACTTTTGCATGAACAAATTTTGCTATGTGAAAGTGTCCTGGTACACAAGCCCATAGCAAAATTTAGTGATGCGAAAATGTCCCCCCATTGCATGACAAAGGGAACACAAATGCATATTCAAATCCTCCTATGCAAAAGTGTCCCCCGTTGTATTACAAAGGGTACACAAATGCATAGTCAAATTCTCCCATGCGAAAGTGTCCTGGTACACATACGCATAGCAAAATTTTGTTATGCGAAAGTGTCCTCCGTTGTATTACAAAG
>REGM01000143.1:862152-954788 GCA_004194415.1 Aurelia aurita | reverse complement strand
TGGTTATGTCACAATTTATTCTTCTGGAACGTCCCAATTCATTCACAACATACTTTTCTGCTTGCAAACATAACTGAGAGCAAAGGAAATCCTTTCTTACAGCGTTAAAATTAAATGCTCCTTTCACGTTGAATTGATTTTGTTACTTTTTAAGAATTCTGGGATTGGGTATCAATATCACAACCATATTCTGGGATTGGGTATCGATTTCCCAGCCATATTCTGGGATTGGGTCATAACAGAAATTATTATGGTGCACACCCCTATATGAACTTATAGTGAAGTACCCCTCCCCCCCCCCCCCGGAGTGTTATCTGGCAGCCTTTGCAAATTTCCATACGAGCTCAGTCTCATTTCTCTCAGTTTTTTGCTTCACAGTTCGAGTTTGGTTTTCCTTTACGATTGATCGTTTGAAATTTTCTTTGGCCATTTTGTGTTTAAAGTTTTACGAAGGAGACTTCTAACTAAAGGGTCTGACTCTCGCGACTATCTTAAAAATCTGATTTAGTCGAAGAATTTTCATCAAAGGATTTATGCCAATGGGCATAGGACTGATGCTTTTTGCATCTCTCGGGTAAAGCATTCTAAGCATCAAGTGGTCGGAACGGCCTTAGCTCGATTTCATCGCCCATAGCAAATTAATGCACTTGCATAAGTCGAGTAGAACGAGCTGCAATAACAGGCGTTTGATGCAAACAACTGTAGAAATACATATGACAAAACAGGGTCGATGATTTGGCGTTTTGTTGAAACTTTCGCTCGTGGAGAAGAGATAAGTTGCTGAAACTTGAAATTTTCTTCACCTTTGTACAATGGAATGATGAGGCTATTTTTCAAACAGTTCATCGTTATTTTGGCTGAAAACTGTGGTCACAGATCGAACGAGAAATTTGCAGCCAAGAAAAACACACCGTTGATTCGAAATATACTTACATTTCTATAGCAGGTATGTCTCGCAAAAACTTCTGAATTCGTGCTTTGTAAGCGAAAGAAAAACAGCAAGGTCTGTTTCCCGTGAGAAAATGTTGTAACCAAATGCTTTTCGTGGGCTTTTTGTCATTTGATGGACCCAAGCCCTTTTCTACAGAGTTTGAAAAAAAAAAGGCGGCCGGAAATGTTGAGTGAGGAGACAGGGGCAATGCTACTTTAGTTAAATTATAGACAAAAAGGGCAGAAAGTTCGAAGTTATTGATATATCAAAATCCTCACACTTAATGTTCCTAAAGTTCTTTCAAGCCATTTAATCCAAAGAAGGTTTAATAACCATTTACGCAATCGTTTTTAAAATTTTGAATCATATTGCTCCTCCACATCCAAAGAAGAAGTCCATATTTTACGGACTTTAGTATACGAGTTACTTGCAAGTAATTGTACTCAGTGTGCTAAACCTTCTGTGGTTTTTGCATCTGAATCTCATTAGATTTGTCTACTAAAATTGTCATTACTTTCTAGTCATGTAAAAACTGCAAGAGACAACTATGTGAAGAAACTGAATGGCATTTATGGAAATAATTTAGCAAAGGTATTCTAAGAATTGAAGAAAGGATTATTAAAAAGATTTCACGTATTATTCAAACATTTCCTGTCAAGGTTATACCCTATGCTTTGATACCTTCTTGGTCTCTCATTTGATGTTTCATTAGCTATGATGACATTATGGATGCGTTCATTTGGACCAGCACAGCTGTTCTGTGTTGCAACTTTGCGTTCATTTGGACCAGCACAGCTGTTCTGTGTTGCAACTTTGCTGCACTTTGTAAAATGAACAAAACAGTATGATCAAAAGAATGATTTGTTTTGCAAGCAGGATTTTTTAATTAGTAATGTTGTTGATTTGCTTGTTCTCTTATCAAAAGTGAAACAAATTGCTAACGTTCCAAAACGCATACAAAACAGAAACATTTTGCTTTGTTGGACAAAAAAAATAGTATTGAGTGTTCGCAAATTTGATCAACATTTTGCAGAGAAAGATCAACCCACGTAGAATATATTTATTTGGTTGCAAGATGTACTGTGAACGCCAGGAAAAGCTCCCACTCTTTACAAGTCATTATGAATAGCACACTAGGCCGATTTTGAAGATTGATGACCTATTCTCTAGCCAAAATCCCAAATCATACTTTGCCATGTTTTTTAGATTTTTCGGCACACCACTCACTGGGTGCGCCAAAAAAAACTTCATGTGTTTGAAAATTCGTGGTACCAAGGGTACTGGAAGGATTGGAATGATTCGAATTCTGCTATAGCCAAAAGACTGAAATATTTTGTCATTTCTCTCGTATCTAAGAACTNTTGGTTGCAAGATGTACTGTGAACGCCAGGAAAAGCTCCCACTCTTTACAAGTCATTATGAATAGCACACTAGGCCGATTTTGAAGATTGATGACCTATTCTCTAGCCAAAATCCCAAATCATACTTTGCCATGTTTTTTAGATTTTTCGGCACACCACTCACTGGGTGCGCCAAAAAAAACTTCATGTGTTTGAAAATTCGTGGTACCAAGGGTACTGGAAGGATTGGAATGATTCGAATTCTGCTATAGCCAAAAGACTGAAATATTTTGTCATTTCTCTCGTATCTAAGAACTAAAAATAGAGTTAAATTCGACTTCACGAAAAAATCTTGCTTGCGAAATGCTTGAGAAAGTGCCTAAAACCCTCGATCAAATCGTAAAGAATTTGCCCGCACAGAACAATGCGCAAGGTTATGTCCTCAAGAGTTATAAAGAATGAAGTTTTAAACAATCACCAAAGTTTGCAAGCCGATGGCAATAGATGTGTTTTATCTCTTACCCATAAAAAGAACGTAGTCTAAAGTCTATTTTGTACTCTCGAGGGAAATAGAATGGACTTTCGTATTGTTCTGGTGAGATGATTTTTTTACGATGTGATCGAGGGTTTTTGGCAAACTTACAATAACGAACAGCATTAACAAACAAGGCACAAATTGTGTGTGGGCACAGCACGAAAGAAACAACAATTTTTTATTTTTTCTAATACCAGGCACTGTTACTGACTGGTGGCTGAGCAACTGACTGAAGCAGAAGGTTAACTGGTTCTGTATTCTATTAAGTTGGTCTTACTCTTTCTCTCCCATGGTAAAGCGTCAGCCAAAAGAATTTTGTGGATTTTTGCCAATTCAGTTGTTTTTATTTTGATTGACACTTGCTCTTTATCATATGAATAAAATGGTTTATATGGAGTCTATTTGTCTTTTTTCAGTCTGCAGTGGAAGTTTTTCAGGGTCATGCAAGTTTTGAAGAAGATGGTTGCTGCAAAGTAAACGAGATGAAGATAAAAGCAAAGCATGTTTTGATTGCAACAGGAGGACATCCCATCATGCCTAATTTTCCTGGTGAGGCCTATTTAAACATATTGTATGTTCGGAAGTTAACCTGAAGGTTTTATTACAATCACAAAAACAGGATTTATAGAATTAACCCATTTGGAATCTGAGATAAGTCTTTCGATATGATAATTTATCAAACAAAATTACAGTGAAGCATGAAGACACTACAAAATAAACAAATAAAAACTTACACCAAAGACATTAGGAAAAAATGCTTTCAAAAAGCATTGTGATGCCATTTTAAACCATTTTACAATGAAGGTTTGTGTTCTTCTACTTGTAATATCCCAAATTAATGCTAAGGAGCTCAAACTTATGTTTACTGCTGTCTTTTGTCTTAAGTCCTTACAATGACTGACAATCTTGAAATTTTATTGGGCTGTCAAACCCTAAAATGATTCTCGAAGTATAGTTGAAATAACCTGTAATGATATAATGTCCCATTCACACTAGAGACGTAGGAACCAGGGGGCACTGGGGGCACGTGCCCCCCTCAAGATTTTCCAATAAACGAGAAATTGCCCTTTTTGTTTGAGGAAATGCCCCTCTAGCTTAATGAAAAAGTGCCCTTGAAGTGTCGTGCCCCTCCAAGTTTAAGATGCTTCTTACGGCCCTGATTCGCACTGACAATTAAAGCAGCTTCATCTAAACCAAGTTTGCTTTAAACCAATCAAAGGAATTCTATGTGTTGGATTGACCAATTAGAACGCAACATTTGATAACCAGGTTTAGTTTAAGCTGGTGTAACTTGCAAGTGTGAATGGGGTATATGATAAGAGTATGAACAACTCTAAAACAGTAAAACATTTCAAAGTTGACACATTTTTCTCTTCTGCTTACATAAAAGGGAATAATTCTTGACAGATAGCATGATGGTGAGATTGGAATGAATGAGGATGAAAATGTGTTCTTTCAAGCAATGCGAATAGTTCAAAATGGCTTCTCTACTAATTATTTTAATTTGTAAACAAAGATTTCTTCTGCTGGTCATTTTCAGTCTGTCTAAGTGCCATTTTGTGTCTCCTGTTATAATTTAGAAAATATTGTAACAATGTTTCTTTTTGCAAGATACTGATGTACATTTAAGAGCAAGATATCTCAATACGTTCCATAATTTCTAAAGCATTTCATACAATTTATGTAGGTGCAAAGGAGTATGGGATTACTAGTGATGGATTCTTCGAACTTGAAGAACTGCCAAAGTAAGATTACATTCTTTAATGGTCAATCCATCAATTGATTGATTGATTATTGGTTGATTAATTGATCAAGTAATTGATTTATATTAGCAGATTGATTCACAGGTGGTTTAAAGAATAGGCAAGAAAATTTCAATTTTTGTCTTCATAATACAGAATATGAAATCTTGAAAAAATTTATTTAACAAACACTAAGAATCATTTTGATACGAAATGTTTGTGACAATAATTTATAAAGGCTTTGTCAACAACTCTGTTTCTTTCTTGATCTAATTTTGCATCGTCCTTGCAGGAAAGTTGTAGTTATTGGTGCTGGTTATATCGCCGTTGAATTAGCTGGAATTTTAGGAGTTCTTGGATCCGAAACTCATTTATTCATCCGTCAAAACCGCGTAAGTTTCTACAAATTATGTTGTATAAAGACACAGTACGTTATGAAATGGCCATGGTTTTGTCAAAGCATGCATTGTTTGCAGATAATCGAGCGAATGCATAAGGAGAATCATTTAACCGAGTTTGCATGCAGATGTTAGGTTTTATAATCCTATAACGGAAATTTGTAACCTTACCAAATTAAAGCTATTTTTACATAAATTTAATGTAGAAAGGATAGCGTATATAATCATGGTTACTTTTATTTCAAGTCGTTTTTGTTGTGTCGAATATCTTTCTTATCAATTCTTATAGAAAGGGTTTTGTGTGAAAATTGCAGTATTTAATTGATTGATTCATTGATTAATTGATTCTGATGATTCGATGTTTTTCCAGGTATGGCCTTTCTTTAGTTAACTTATATTAATTCATTGTCGATTTGAAATTCCAATTACTTTCATACTAATTATCCAGTTACCAAATTTAATGTCCATCTTTTTATTGGTTGCAGGTTTTAAGAAATTTTGATTCAACGATTAGTGAAGCTGTAACAAGGGAATTAATATCGTCTTCAAAGGTCGAAGTTCATCAATATACTTTGGTAAATCATACTCGTTTATTCTTTCTTTGGAACCAGAGTCCAGAAGCTCCAGATACCAATTTCGTTCGCAAAACCTTCCTCATTTAATCAGGTCAAAATAACCAGATTTTTCGAATTCCTGGCTTTGTTCTTAACCAACAAAAATTATAAACCAGTTGCTGTTGCCAAAATAACCTAAAATTGTCCTAGGTTTCTTTTAAGAATTTCTAAACCTTTCTCTGGCTCACAGCCGTAGAGCTGTGACTTTTTCTAGACTCTGTAAACGACCAAAGATTATGCTAAGATCTTTCTAAGAGAGAAAAGTCCAGTTCATTATCAGGCTTCAAAACCTTGCAACCAATTTTTAAAAGTCAGGCCTCGTGCCCTATCCTTTAGATCTTACTTATTATTTTTAAAGCGTTAGTCGGCTCTGAAATGAGTCATAAGATGTAACTGATTATTATTATTATTATTATTATTTTAAATTCTTTATACAGGGTGAAAACATTCAGTTCTATTAACTGTTTTACAATGTATGTGCCCTGTTAAAAATAACTAAGGAAAAAACTAAATTTCTATTACTACTTCTTAATACAGTGTTGGAAAATTACAAAAGAAACCTATTTTTCAAAATTAATCAAAACGGAAAACAAAAATATTATTGCTACAGAAAAGAAATCGTTATATTGGTTGTTATGATACTTCCTTTAGTTTTAATTTGAAATTTGATAACGAGGGAGACAGTTTAATTTGGTGATCGAGACCATTCCAAACGCTCACCCCTCGGTATGCAAATGATTTCTGTCCATTGTTTGTTCTAAACAAAGGAATTTTCAAGTCAGTTTCTGTGTTTCTTAGCGTCCTTCCTGCCTGCTCACGCTGTCTTTGAAACATCAGGGCCATATAGTCTGGGCAAAGTTGATTCACAGATTTGAAAACAGTAGTTGCTGTTTCAAACCTTATAAGCTCTCTAACTGTTAGCCAGCCCAATTCTTTAATCAAAGGTAAGGAGTGCGCATCATAAGCACTATTTGTCACAATACGGGCAGCGCGATTTTGAAGAATTTGCATTCTTTTTAAATCTGCTTCTGTACAACATCCCCATACCGTGGAACAATACCGTAAATAGGGCTCGACTATACTTCTGTACATGGTTTTTACTGTACTAAGTGGGACGTACCTCTTTGCATATCTCAGCATCCCTATCCCTCTCGAAATCGTCGAAGCAATAATGCTAGTTTGTTCCTTCCAGCTTAATGTTTTGTCGATCTGTACTCCAAGATATTTTGCCTCGTTTATTATCGGGACAAGTTCGTCGCCAATAACAAACTTTGGGCTAATACCATCACTACAGTTAGAAATATTCTGGAGCTTTGCCCTGCTACTGATAAGCACCATGATTTGAGATTGGACAAATCATCAGTTTCATCTAGGTATTGATACAGTTGGCCATACAAGACTTTCTCAAATAACCTAGAAACTGTTGGTAGGACCGAAATAGGACGGTAGTTAGATTTGATATTCTCAGGGCCTTCTTTGAAGATAGGTGCGATCCTTGCTATTTTCCAACAGTCAGGAAATACACCCTGCTTCAAAGAAGTATTAAAAACGATACTCGACGAACTAGCTAGAACTGGCATGCCGACTTTCAAAAAGTAGCTTGAAATACCGTCTAAACCAAATCCATTTGATGTTTTGAGGCGTTTCATCGCTCTGTGTATCTGCACTTCATCAACATTTTTAAATCTAAAGATTTTAGAATGCTGATTTATGCTAACATCCCCTGATAGTAAGGGATTTCTCTTAAGTGGGATTTTATTGCTAAGTTTTTCACCTATGCTACAAAAGTACTGGTTCATAGCGTCGGCAATCTGTTGAGAGTCTGTAATATCTTTGTCATCATCCTCGAGAGAAGAAGTATGAGTAGTTTCTGATCTCTTGATTATTGACGTGACTTGTTGCAATATGGTCAATAAGGGTAGACTGTTGAGGAGTTTCCCTTGTAGGTTTATTTATGAGTTGTTTAAGCTCATACGAACTATAAATTTGTAGCATGTGCTTGCTTGGATTATTCAGACAGGACACATCAGAAGAGCTAGAAAACTTAAGGAAGTCACAATTAGTATCACCAAGTAGTATAATCTCCTTACCCTCGGTCTCAAGAAAGTTGAAACCAAACACTTAAAAACAGATAGATTCTTGAAATTAATTCGAACTATCAGATATTTGAGGAACATAGAAGGACGTTGAAGAAGGTGCAGTAGAAGGACGCAGCATCTTTGCAAGTTGATTGCACGTTGTTATGATTCTTCAAAAAGTAGATGCGTGTTTTACTTTAACCCGATATATGTCAACAAATTGCGTCAACATTAAAGCCGTTATGGTAGACACATATTGAATGTTTTGTTTTTATTTTAGCCAAGCAGCATAGAAAAAGATGATAACTCTGGCAAAATGACCGTAAAATTCATGTCGAAAGAAGGCCCCACTGAACAAGAAATGCCCGGTGAAATTTCTGATGCAGACTGTGTTTTATTTGCGGTTGGACGAAATCCCAGCTCACAATTTATAGGCCTCGAAAATCTGGTACGTAAGAAAAATGCATAATTAAAATTTGTATTGAAAATAGATTTATTATTTCTTATTTCTTCATTTTAATTTTGCAAGAGATATTCTAGGTAAAAAGGGGCAATATCTAATTCTCATGCAAAATAGTTTTTCTAATCTGAGTATCATCTTTTTTAAGGGGATCAAAATGGACAATAGAGGACATGTTATTGTTGATGAGGTAATGTGACGTCATCTTTAATGGAAGTCAGTTCTTTGGTTTTTTATCTCCACTCCACTTAGGCGGATTTTCTGTTAGATTTTTTTCAATTTTGTAGTTTATTTGATCTCAGTGATAAAAAAAGAAAACAATAACAGTGCAACTACGTGATAAACTATTCGTTCGATTATAAGAGTTGTGGAGTCCATCAATTTGTTGTTGCCACTCTCGATTCATCACTACTAGGTGTGCCATATGCAGTTCCCACTTTCGTGCAGTTCCCACTTTCGTCAGGCTATGATAAATCGTAGACAAGGCTGATTTCAAAGATTGATGATGTAATCTGTGGTGAAAACCTTAAATAGTACTCGGCAAATGTTAACGAATTGTGAACGAAGACCGATCTGAAAAGACAATGAGAAAACTCTTGGAAACAGCTTGGGAATTAAGAAGTGGATTAGTTATGATCAGTTGCACGACTTGTCGCTCTATTTTTGCACAATCCTAGTATTACCTTGACCAATTCAAAACCTTCTTGTTTCTACAGGATAAACAGGACTATTAACCCTTAAAAAATATGAACAATTTTTAAATGCAACGCAAGAACTCTTTCTTTCAAACGTTACTTGATTTCGACATTGCTGGAGAACAAGGGAAGTGCTGCTTTTGAAGCAACCACTTATTTTGTCTTTCCTGTGCCTTAAATCAGCAACCACTTGTCCGATTAGCTAAAACCAGGTCTCAAACTCTAAGTTGAAGGCTATCCTATGCAACTGTGTAAAAACGGGACAATTGAAGTTACAGCCCCTTCACAGCAGCCACACAAACGGGACACAATTTTTTGGGACACCCTGTATAATTTTAATGAAGTCTTTATGTTTATGAAAAGTAATAGTTTTCCTTTGTCCTTTCTAGTTCAGCTTTAGTGAAATTTTATCGATGTTTTTCGACAGATTTAAGCTGTTTCCAATAATTTTGAATAAATCGCATATAACTTGGGAAGTAGGCCGCCGAAAAATTGAGAAAGGCATTGCCGAGAATAATTTGGATTTTGACGAAACATTGCATCACCGATCTTTGAAATCGTCGTTGTGCATGATTTACCATGGCCTGTCAAAAGGGGAACTTTATTTTGGCGCACCCGGTATAATATCTGCTTATTTTATGGTCTGTATTGACTTTTTACATTTTACGACTTTTCGTTCATTTATCAGCACATTTGATCATGTGTTGATATTTCTTTGAAGGACAAGTCCGGTCCGGGTTGGTATGACTGATGATGAAATAAAAGATTATACTGTTATGAATAAAAATATTAGCACTTGCTTTAACGTTTTGCTTTCGTTTCATCAGAACTAACCTAGTAACGTCATGCACAACGATCTGGGAGAAATCTTTGCGCGTAATGACGTCACTACGCACAAGTGTCTTATTTGAATACGTAATTTCGCAGAGAAAAAATGATGGAAAAAAGTACGATCACGTGAGTACGATACACCACTCATGACAGTATATTCTTTTATTTTGTCATCAGTCATACCAACCCCGGGCTTGCCCTTGAATTTTATTGGTCAAGGCACTCTGTTAGCCATACACAACGACACTCTATTTGAAACAAACTCGACCAAGTACTACACGCACAAAAAAACACACTTTTCCAGAACCAAATCCTTCACAATCAAACTCTTCTACATTAAACTCGAACATTTTCCTCTCAGTCACTTAGCAAATTTTGTGCAAAAGTTTCGGGGGCCTCCGCAGAGGGCCTCACAATTCTTATTGTTTAGATTCTGTTACACTAGAGAACAGATATTTTAACAATGGCCCCCATTTCATTGAATGATTTAATCGACTCATTATTTATTTTCAGTTTCAAAACACAGGAAGGGAAGGGTTTTATGCGTTGGGAGACGTTTGTGGAAAAGCATTGCTGACTCCAGGTAAAGATAGCTTGAAACAATGCAATTGAACATTTTCGAATGCTACCGGGTAGTGAGCCAGAAAAAGTTCCCACTTTTGAAAATTCATAGCACCAAGAATACTGCATGGATTTAAATGAATCGAATTCTACTTAAAAACCAAGAAAAGAAGTATTTTTGTGATTTCTCCCGTGTTTTTATGAGCATTGAAAATATAGGTAAATTCGACTTTTAGAAAATGTCTTGGTTGCGAAATGCTTGAAATAGGGCCTAAAACACTTGATCAAATCGTAAGAAAGCTCCTCGCAAAGAGCAATGCGCAAGGGCATTTCACCTCTCAGAAGTTATAGGAAATAGATTTTCAAACGAATACTGAAGTTTTTCAATCCCATGGCAATAAATGTGCAGACGACCCGTGAAGAATTGTACTCTCTTTATTGTTCTTTGCGAGGAGTTTCTTACCTTTTGGTTAAGGGTTTTATGTCCTTTTTCAGGCATTTCGCAACCAAGAAATTTTTGTAAAGTCGAATTTACCTATATTTTCAGTGTTCATAAGAACGCCAGAGAAAAGTATTTCGATCTCTTAGCTATTAAGTAGAATTCAATTCATTCTAATCCGTCCAGTGCGCTTGGTGCTACCCGGTCGGTAGGTTCCCTTTTTGCTTCTTACTGATTGGTCAACTCATTTCGTATACATTTCGTCGGAGCTTTATATCTTTGCAATCGAATCTGCAAGGACCCGTCAACCCACCAATTCATCTGTCGGTGGATGCGCAGTGCAGCTGGTTACAGTCACCTGACCATTGACGTAGAATTTCGCAAACTTGGCGCGTCTGCGCTGAGCATTACATTGTGCAATTTTGTTATTTTTAACAGAAATTCCTTTCAATTGGTGAGAAAAATATGTTTGATATGAAGATTAATATCTGTGGTCTTGTTAAAAATGTATGCAAATTATTTCATAACAAGCATTACATTTAAAACCAGCGTGTACTTTAAGAATGCAATATTTATTATTTTTCATTTTTAGTTGCGGTAGCAGCAGGAAGACGATTGGCTCATAGAATATTCAACAATGAAAAAGATTTAAAACTCGATTATAACAACATTCCTACTGTTGTCTTTAGTCATCCAACTATTGGAACTATTGGCCTAACTGAAGGTTCGTCCGTTTTATTTGATTTTCTCCGTTATATAAATTATATTTGTATCTTCTAATTAATCTTTCAATCCATATGATTAAACTTGTCTAGTCTTTCATTTTATACCGTAAGAAAACTGTTATTTTCTGATCACTGTTTTTGGCTGTGTAATATATTATGAAGTCTGTTCAACACTACACGCCATTCAATGACCGATTCTTTAAAAAAAACTGCACGCTTCTTGTGATGTACCTTGAATGGTGCCAAAAATGTCCAAACAAAATATATCTTTGGACATGTGGCAAGGTTTGATAATTGTAGCTTCTTCTATCTTTAACAGTTTTGACAAGTATAACGTCTGTCATCTTAATTCAGTTTATGTTTGTAATTCCTTGCATCAATAGCCTGTTGAGGGTGCGCGCAGGCTATGGATCAATAATATTTGATCTGAATTAGTTGATTTCAATTTCTACCCATTGTAGATCAGATTCGATTTGTATAAGCTGTATCATCCCAGTTGTCTCAAATTTCCTCAGTCAGTTTATTTTTGTGATATCTTGTATAATATATTGTATGTTATCTAAAATAAATAAATGTACCTTTTGGTCGATGGGCAGGATTTAGTCATGTTTGATTTTATTGATCGTAAACCAAATTTGACATGCATAACCTTATCATAATTATCATCTCAGTATTCTTAGTCAGTTCATTTGTTTTATTTCAGAGGAGGCCAAACGGAAATATGGCGAAGAGAATATAAAAATTTATGAATCGCTGTTTGTTAATCTATATTTTGCACTCTCCGAAACAAAGCAAAAAACACAGATGAAATTGGTCTGCTTAAAGCCGCAAGAAAAGGTAATTTTTGTTTCTTTTTTGGTGATTGAAAAGGTACTTGAAGTTTATTTTCGTAAATGTTTTATAATTATGGATAAATAGCTTTGCTGAATGCTTATCTTGTCTTTTTGCAATTTTATAATGGTTTGCTTCTCTAATTGTCCAATTCATCATTCAACTGGATGCTCAACGATCAACAGACCATTCCTTATATGGCAGCAACGATCTTATTTTCGAGATAAATTGTGTTCAAGTAAAGAATTCAATAGATTTAATCATCAGTGTTATCGAAGAATGCAGTGCATCATTTTTTATTTACCCTTGCTGTTGTCTTTGCGGAATCGTCGATTTGACATTTTGGTATTATTTGCGCCTTTGGTAATTACTTGCTATCTCCATCTGTGGTCTTACATTCACAACACAAAATATTGCTAGTGCAATGATGCAATGATGCAATGATGTCTTGTGATGTAATATTTGTGATATAATTTGTTGCTTTCTTTCTAGATCNTTCAAAGATCAACAGACCATTCCTTATATGGCAGCAACGATCTTATTTTCGAGATAAATTGTGTTCAAGTAAAGAATTCAATAGATTTAATCATCAGTGTTATCGAAGAATGCAGTGCATCATTTTTTATTTACCCTTGCTGTTGTCTTTGCGGAATCGTCGATTTGACATTTTGGTATTATTTCCGCCTTTGGTAATACTTGCTATCTCCATCTGTGGTCTTACATTCACAACACAAAATATTGCTAGTGCAATGATGCAATATTTGTGATATAATTTGTTGCTTTCTTTCTAGATCTTAGGACTGCACATGATTGGGATGGGTTGTGACGAAATTCTGCAAGGTTTTTCAGTTGCTATCAAGATGGGCGCAACGAAACAAGATTTTGATAATACAGTTGCAATTCACCCGACGGCAGGAGAAGAACTCGTTACAATGAGGTGAATAAGGACAAACAAAGAAGTTTATTTTTTATAAAAGGATCATGTACATTTCTGATTTAAATGTAATCAACATGAGAATCATTGGACTTTTTTCTAATCAATGTCTTTATTTTCTGTAATGCAATCTTTGAATTAACATGAAACAATTAATGAAACACACAAAATTGTCTTCCTTTGTAGTTATATATGACACTTTACTCAAAATAGTATTGTGTCTCCATAATTTAATACCACTTTAATGAAATGTTCAAACTCCAGCTCGAATCGTAACTAGCGCAGGTTGCCTTCCTTTTATGCGGGGCATCTGGTGATAACGATGTTCGAAATCAGGAGGAACGTGAATTCCTACAGCTTCTTCTCGTTCTACGATGAATTTTCTTTTTCTTGGAAAATATTCCCAAGTGCTTCGTAGCACCAATGGAGTTCGCAGCTTAACACAACCTGAAAACAAGCAGAAGTAAATTTGAATTCAAACAATAGGTCATTTGTTAGCCGAATTAAAACCTAAAGCGTTTTGCTTGACGCTCTCCAGTCCAGATATGTCTCACGTTTCATGGCCCACGAGCATTATATGGGCAGATGCAAGTCGTATTTAGGCAACGGTATTAAAACGCTTCCCGCTTTAAATGTGAATTCAGCGAAAACAATCACAACTAAATTCGAAGTTGCACGTATATGTGATTGTCGCCAAAACATCTTTGATTTCTCTAAATCAACATTCATCAAAGCTTTTGAGACTGTGCACAGCAAGACTAAATACCTGTTTCTTTGCCAACAAAAAGAAGCAGTTGGATCTCTTTTTCACTCACCATTCCTGCTGTAAATAAGACAGTAAAACTGGACAAAGATCTGAAAAAGTAAGAGCAAGATAGTTCAACAATCTAGCATAGAGCAATTACAAATTGAAAGCATCCATACCTGGTAACCAATGATCAACTTTTTGCGGACGCTCCTTTCCATCCACAGTGTTCGTCATCGAACATGCTGGTACAATACAAATCGGTCTGCGTGGCCCGCGTGGTTGATACGCTTCATTCCTTGTCGGCGGTATTTTGAATGGTCTGTGCACATCCTTAGTCCAGCTCTTGACTTCAGTGCTAGGAGATGATGCTGATATTCCCAGTAAATTGATATCTTTCTTTTTATGCGGTAGCTTGGAGCGCACATCACATGCTACACCACTGCGTAGCCTTTTGATATGATAAAGTTCTAGGGGTTGAGGTTTATTGCGATGATGTGGTGGAGTGCATCTTTGTTCTGTGACGCCACAAGGTCGATACTGGTATTCAGTTCTGTAATGACTTTGTTCATCTTTCGCATTTTCTTGGAAATACGACGGTTGGTCAACATGGCTAATTGAAGCACTCGTTTCAATTGTATGCCTGTGAATGTGGCCTATTGGGTACACGAATTCGCGCGATTTTGGTCGCTCATTAAACTTTATCTTCGTCCGCACCATTTTGCAAGGCCTATCGGTACAAAGCTGGCAATGAAATATTCCGAAAGAGCTTCATTGTGTATGATTGCTTTGTCAAATGAGATTACATTTAATGTGACGTTTCATTGAATTCGTCCGCTCGATAAGACTGTTAATTAGACGTTTTATCAATTCGCCTGTTTGAATAAAAACGTTCCTTAGTTGACCGTTTCTGTCAAAAGAAATGACAAACTATCGTCATGTCCAGAAAGAGTATTAATTAAATAATACTGAATTCACACTGTGTAAATTTTAAATAACATGAAAACTTGAGATAACGCAACTTGAAATAAGGTGAAATTGAATAAAAAAATCAATACCTACAATTGACAAACAAATTATCTTCAAATTCAATTTACATTCTCGTGAATTTTAAAGATACAATATAGAAGATGCTCATTCAAAAATTACAGTCAATAAAACGCTATCATTAAACTAANAGGACAAAACATGAAGATTAGGTGCGCTTACTGATCACATGTTATTATCTCTGTCGCCACGGTAACCAAACTGATCACATGAAAAGTCATATAACCCCCAGCGAAGTCGCGATATTTATGTGGACTCAATTCCTTTAATTAGACGTTTTATCAATTCGCCTGTTTGAATAAAAACGTTCCTTAGTTGACCGTTTCTGTCAAAAGAAATGACAAACTATCGTCATGTCCAGAAAGAGTATTAATTAAATAATACTGAATTCACACTGTGTAAATTTTAAATAACATGAAAACTTGAGATAACGCAACTTGAAATAAGGTGAAATTGAATAAAAAAATCAATACCTACAATTGACAAACAAATTATCTTCAAATTCAATTTACATTCTCGTGAATTTTAAAGATACAATATAGAAGATGCTCATTCAAAAATTACAGTCAATAAAACGCTATCATTAAACTAAATAAATTTTCAATAATTTACACCCAGTGCTCAAGTAAACTACTTTTTTAAATGAAGGAATGGTTGTTGAATCTTCTTTATCACCCATTACCACACCAACAATTCCTAAATGTTACCATTATAAAAGAGAAGGATTGTTAAAGACCCTAACCCTACTTAGCCATCAAATTAAGTCTTGGATCTTTTTTCTATTTATTTTGATAACTTTCAACAATTCTTCCAATAAAATGAAAGCCAGGCCTCCTCGTTCCACATTCCTACATTTTCCTATATAAACTTTAGAAAAACTAGAACCAGGACGAAGAATAACATGTGATTAATTTACATAATTTTGTAAGAAATTAATTTTAATGTAAAATCAAAGAAGATTTTTCTCGAACATGAGTTTTTGAAATCCGTTTGGTGGCTCATAAACAAAATCATCGAAATTGACGTCAATTATACAGCCATCGTCAACTGCAAACAAAAAGATGTTCAAGATTTAGAAAAGGAATAAAGTTGGGGCAGAAACGTTTATATTGTATTGTTATCATTGTATTGTTACGTTTATATTGTATTGTTATCATTGTATTGTTACGTTTATATTGTATTGTTATCATTGTATTGTTACGTTTATATTGTATTGTTATCATTGTATTGTTACGTTTATATTGTATTGTTATCATTGNAGAAATTAATTTTAATGTAAAATCAAAGAAGATTTTTCTCGAACATGAGTTTTTGAAATCCGTTTGGTGGCTCATAAACAAAATCATCGAAATTGACGTCAATTATACAGCCATCGTCAACTGCAAACAAAAAGATGTTCAAGATTTAGAAAAGGAATAAAGTTGGGGCAGAAACGTTTATATTGTATTGTTATCATTGTATTGTTACGTTTATATTGTATTGTTATCATTGTATTGTTACGTTTATATTGTATTGTTATCATTGTATTGTTACGTTTATATTGTATTGTTATCATTGTATTGTTACGTTTATATTGTATTGTTATCATTTAAAAGAATTTATCACCATACCGGGTGCGCCATAGCCTACGAGTAGACCCATTATCCAAAAGAAGAATGGGTCTCCAAGACAACGAGCGGCAGCATAAATTAAGTTCCTGAAATCTGGAAACCGCGGTAGCAAGCTTTTTCTCTTTGTTTCGTAGACCCTTTCTTCTTTTGGGAAACGCGTCTACTCGTAGAAGTGCGCCAAAAAAGTATCTACTTTGACAGGCCATGTAAAATCTTTTGTTAAAATATTCAGCCATTTTTTCTCGATTTTTCGGCCACCTACTTCCCGAGCAATAAGTGATTTCTTGAAAATTCTTTGTATGGAAACAGCCTAAATCGATCGAAAAATCTCGATCAAATTTTCGAATGACGGAGCCAGACAAGACAATAAGAAAACTTTTGGCAACAACTTAAGAATTTGATCAGTTATGATTAGTTATGAAAAGTTGCATGAGCAGTCGCTCCAACCTTGCACTATCTGTTAGTATTACTTGTATAAATTCAAACACAATTGCTTTTCATAATTTCACTGAAATTTTTATGTTGATAAAAAGTGATATTTTCTCTTTGTCAAGCTCAGTCTTTACAACATTTATTCATAGTCAAATATTTATTCCATCTTTTTCATTCACTTTAGGCTGTTTCCAAGTAAATAATTCTCAAGGAATCGCTTATAGCTCGGGAAGTACGCCGCCAACAAAACGACAAAAACCATAAAGTATTTTTTGAGATTTTGACTAAAGATTAAATAATCAATCGTCAAAATCGGTCCTGGTTAATATTTATCGTGGCCTCGTATATCTCGAGAGCGCATCATTTGCGGACGTCGTTTCAACAACAGCCAGACAAAAACAATTGGAAAAGATCAGATATTCAATTCACTTGTTTCAAATATTAGAAGTATCATAAGCAAATCAAGTTTACACGTTTTGAATTTACGTGTTCTAGACGTGATTTATCTTGGTTAATAGCAAATCTACCAAAGCACGAGGATAAAAATCGAAAACAATCGAAATTAATCTCTTTATCAAGATAATATGTAAAAGATCAGTAAATTTTCATCCTTAATTTCATAAGCATACATATAAACAAAGTTATCAAAATCTGTCACGTACTTCAAGCAGCACGAATATTAAAATCTGTTACTTTTCTAGTGCACCCAGAATCTATTATTTGAAAACTTTTTCAAAATAGACGAAATTTAATTATGTATATAATTTAGATGATTCAAAGTGGCTCAGGTTACATTGTCCACCTTCGTTATCTTCGTAAGAGAACCGTGCCCACCTTATGCCATAGTAAAATCAAAATTGAACAGTCAAGCCTTATGTATAAACGACATATAATTCAAAGTCACTCACCGCTCACAATTGGGAAAACTGCTCCTTTAATTCCAGTGATTGGACAATGGAGATTCTTACCATTCAGATAAAAATTTAGTTCAACATGGTCAAAACTGCAACCCTATCGAAAATAAATGAAAATAAAATTTGAAAAGTTGCATAATTAAGTGCAAAAAATATTGCATCATCTTCATTCAATTTTAGCATAAAACATAAAACATTCCCTACATATTTCCTGCTCTATCCTTTCATTCGATAGCTGTTTAAAGTATACATAGCTATAACATGTACTAGGCTATTGTTTGATAATGAAATCTTGAAATCTATATGTTTGTCACTACTAAAGGGCTTTTCACATCTTCTATAAATTCCGTGAATTAGCTTCCCTCTATGTATGAGTTTCCGTCGTCCTCTTCTGCTATTTCATCCTCAAAATTGACTTACATCATTGCTCTTTTATGTCACCTCGGCATTTCATCACTTTTCAAATATTCTACATTTTTGCTTTTTATCACTATTCATCACTATGCAATTCATCACTAAATTGTACAACAAAAGTTTTTTACTAACTGATTTTCATTCATTTGGAACGAAAACAAACAGGGCCGTATACTGTGGCATTTTCAAACTTTGATCTATTAATAACTATTTTCGTAAGGGTTCAACTTTCAAGATATCTAATATCCTTACAGAAGACACGTACACCCTTCGACGCGACTCGCACTTAATCATCCAAGATCTACCGTTTTCTCATTTAAAGTGAAGAGAGAGGTTCTTCTTTGATGTCAAGGGATCTCTTAACCTTGTGATAATAGGAATCATCAGGTTATGATTAATAGAACAAAATAGAACAAAAGAAGGTCACGTGCCTCTACTTGTCCAATAGACGATAACGGAAAAGATAGCGTCGGGGGGCATTTGACCAAGATATATAATGGAATCAACAGTGATTCTATAGAGATGCAATGCATCTTGGTCAAACGCCCCCCGACGCCATCTTTTCCGTAATTGTCTATTGTGTTGATCACCTCTTGAGGTCATAAATTCTATATTTTTTTTAGTATTTTATCCGTAGGAGAGGTGGTNTGATGTCAAGGGATCTCTTAACCTTGTGATAATAGGAATCATCAGGTTATGATTAATAGAACAAAATAGAACAAAAGAAGGTCACGTGCCTCTACTTGTCCAATAGACGATAACGGAAAAGATAGCGTCGGGGGGCATTTGACCAAGATATATAATGGAATCAACAGTGATTCTATAGAGATGCAATGCATCTTGGTCAAACGCCCCCCGACGCCATCTTTTCCGTAATTGTCTATTGTGTTGATCACCTCTTGAGGTCATAAATTCTATATTTTTTTTAGTATTTTATCCGTAGGAGAGGTGGTTAGGTGGTTACACCTGTTATATGAATACCCTAGAAACTGAAAGTAAGTAAAGGTCTAGCAATGAGAGGTAAGTTCAAGGGAGTTTACTGAGCGTTTGAAAGTTTGTAAATTATATGTTGGTGGGAAGACTAGGAGGTTGTTCCAAAGGGCAGAAGCTCTAGCAATGAAAGCACCACGTTTGAGTAAGAAACTGTGTGAGAGTTTGGGAGAGTAACAGAAAGTTTATGAATATAAATTCACAGCTTGCTTCGAAACGTTAATAAAATTATAATCATGGCCTAGTCAATATGGAATTGTCAAATAATATGGATTTGTCCTATTTTAACATGGAAAATAATATTTATTCGTGCACTCTTTGTCCTTCATTTTATATCCAAGGAAATTAACACGAAGAACAGAGCAAATTCTCGTCATCCAAAGAACGTGTGTTCATCTACAACGTAAAAAATTGTGTAAAACAGATCAATTTCAACAATTTGAACGAAAACAAAATTGAAGACAGTCGAGGTTTCAAACTCCCTGGAACCTACAAAGATACTACTACGGTGATCCTGAAATACAATAGAGTTTATCAAAATGCAGGAAAGACGTAGAACACCGATGCTACATACAACAGCGATGAGGTAAAAAACACCACGATAAGAAAGTCAATTTTTTTCCATTAAACATTCCAAGTCAAATTAGACACTATTAGATAGTGTAAAATAACGACAGAAAGAGATTCATGATGGGAACACAACTAAAATAAACAAACTGTCAAACACTGTCGAAGGATCAGTCAATGAAAATGATTTTGTTGATGAAATGATCTGTTTGTTTGTAAATTGATACCGAATCAAATATTCCATTCCTCTCTTATATGTTTATCAACGACTTATGAACATGGACTGCTACACAACAAATTATAAACAGTTTCCAAAGAGCTTTTAGGATAGACTATAAGTAGTACATAAATGCGAAAGGCTTACCAAATATTCCCCCTCTGCAGGCAGTGTGCTTATTGTATCTTTAGCTATTGAATTGTGCATAAGAGAACCATCAGATCGTAGAACCCAAGTTGTTGTGTCTTGACCAAGCGGAAGTTGACTGAGATTACAAGCTATTTGAGCCACACCAATTGCCCATTCACCTGATCAGGAGAAATCAAACCAAATTGATACCTCAGATCAGATAAAGAATAACAAAATTAATAACAAACGATGATAAAAATTTAAAATGATAGGTTTTTATTTGCATATTCTGCCTTAGATCTGAAAACGAAAGCCTGAGATACTTTAAAATAAAAATAGGAACCCTGTGGGAATGTACAAAGAATATTGGTACATGTACACAAAAACAATTGTTGAAGCTGACTGGCTGTGATTTGCTATGATTTGCTGTGATTTGCTGGGTCCGTGGTGTGTAGTGAATTTTTATAACTTGTGGATGTTTTGGACAGGCAAACATGTAATTTTCTCATGCATCTACAAATTTCCACGGGCACAGCAGAATGCCAATGGTGATAGCTCCTTATCACCGAATAATAGTTACCAGCCAACAAACAGAAAGCTCAGTACACAATGAAGGAAACTTCCCCAATTTCTAGTGCTTGTCGGCCATCAGAAGTGGCCACAATCTCATTAGCTCCTTTTCTTCATCGTGGAATGTCTATTGATTGCCATGAGTTCTATGCACACTTTTCCAATAATAAACCAATGATAAATCAGTCCATGAGAGATTAGAAAACACACTACACCTTCATAGAATACTTAACATTGGATCAATTTGAATAATCACTACATTCAAAATCTATTGTTACAGTTTTGGCAATTTCTCAGCCTCTACCTTCCTTCCTGTATGGGAAATCAGCCCTATCACATTATATACTCATTCCTTGTACATAAAAATTAAAAATGATGGATTATTCAAACTGACACAATATCTACAGTATATGTATTTCATAAAATATGATAAAGACCGGCAGAGGTGGAAAAAGTGCATGAAGCCGTGAAGCAGCTTCACAGGAAGCTAGTGTGTCTTGAAGGAAGAAAGGGGGAAGGAAAAGAGTCAAGTGGAAAAAAGGAAGAAAAAGGAGGGAACCGAGGAAGGGAGGAAAGAAGAAATGAAAGGAAAAGGAAGGAAGGAAAGAAGTAGAAGAGGAAGAACGAAAAATGGAAAGGGGAAAGAAGACAGGATGAAAATAGAAAATAGAGATTGAAAATGCATGAAGGAAAGCAAGAAAGAAGGAAGGACAGAACAAAAGAAAAAGGCAATATTCGGTTGTGTTCTTTTACTGCNGCACTCTGAATACATTATAGATACCAGCAACTAATGCGTAATTATGAGGTAATTATATTGTGTGCCTGCGAGCGGCACTCCCGCGCTCGCACACATTAATGAGGTCTGATGAAGCCGTGAAGCAGCTTCACAGGAAGCTAGTGTGTCTTGAAGGAAGAAAGGGGGAAGGAAAAGAGTCAAGTGGAAAAAAGGAAGAAAAAGGAGGGAACCGAGGAAGGGAGGAAAGAAGAAATGAAAGGAAAAGGAAGGAAGGAAAGAAGTAGAAGAGGAAGAACGAAAAATGGAAAGGGGAAAGAAGACAGGATGAAAATAGAAAATAGAGATTGAAAATGCATGGAGGAAAGCAAGAAAGAAGGAAGGACAGAACAAAAGAAAAAGGCAATATTCGGTTGTGTTCTTTTACTGCACATATTCGTTGTGCATAGTTCAATAGTGCTTTCAACTCGGGCACAAGATAAAAGTGATAAAACTTTAGAAGGAAGAATTTTAGGTTGAGGTCGCTTCGCAGGAAGGTAAAGATTTTTTCCATCACTGAAGACCGGACAATATCTTACCACTTGACTGTATTTTAATTTCAAAGTAACCCTTGTCTTGCACAATGGGTGCATTTCCTAACGCTGCTCCAGCTCCACAAATTCTTTTTCCATTCTTTACTATTACACATTCATTTCCTGCAAAAACGAATTTAATGATATAAATTTAGGGGAAATTTTAATTCTATAAACCAACTGATAAATCTTTGCAAGAGACCAGAAAACATGTCACACCTTCATAAAATACCTCAGCGGATAAATTTTAATAAATTTGAGTAATCACTAAATTTAAGAGGAGAATTACTAAGGTACTCCCAACAATTTTGTAGGCCAAAAATGTTTTTGGCCATAGAACTGCCATTTTATTGCAAGATACTGCAAATTAGGTAGTCCCTTGGGAATTTTAGGAATATTTTGTTTCACCCAGTTCAAAGCGATGTCTCGGTTTCTGTTTCCCGCAGTACATTTTCTATTCCTAGACATATAACCACTCTTTTGGTCGGAATAACACAATATCCATTTTCTCAAAACCTCAATATCTCCCACAAATTCAAATTTCTTTTGAAAGTTTGAATTACTGGGGCTCAACTAAATGATATTACCCATGTGAGATGTATCCAATGTGACAGGTTGGCTTTCTTCAGCTTTCTGCTCATTTTCAGCTGTCCTTCCGTATTTTGGTCTCAAACACCAACCAATTATACCCAGTCCACAATAACTGCTCCATTTTTGCATTTCCATTCTGTCCCTGATATGAAAAAGAGGCATGAAAATAAGATCATTCATGATTCATCAATGCAAAGTTAATGAGAAACACATCACCAGAAATACCTTGTAATGATGGCCTTCCGCACAATATTGCTTGAAGAACGATGAAACGTAATCCCAACAATTTATGACTCCAAAAATGAGAATATTAGAGTGATTTTGGAAATTATGGGATGCGTGTATTTTGGCACATTATTCAGAAAATGAAGCTCAGGGCAGGGGCCTGGGGATGAGAAAAAAGCTTGTCAATTTCACTTGATGCAAGTCTTTGTACATCTTTCACCATATTTTGTTGTTAAGCTGCTGCAGCCTTTTGTGTACTCTCCATATTGCTGATAATGAGAGACATCAGACGAAGGTGAGTTCTGGCCGCCATTTTCTTGAGATATCTCACAAAGATAGCCACTACAAAACAATAGAAATAGCTTGTTCCGAAACACCCGACAGTGTTCCATAATGCCCAACTCAACCTGGGCTCAAATGTTTGTCTCGTTTATTAACAACTAATGTTTCAGAAATAGGATGTAGTGATGAAACATTAGAGGATTCTTAGGCCAAATTGCTTACACCATGGCCAAATTTATGTCTTGAATTAATCTAAGCAACGGGAATCTAAGCATATGTAAGCATTCGATAAAAATAGCTGTGCAAAGACAATAGGCTGTGACACATGCCGAACCATATTTGGGTAAATGATCTACGTCAACAGGAAATACTGGTATCTGATAGGCTAGAATTTGACCGCAAGTGGCTTGAGCCACTTTTATATGCTTAGATTCGCTTTAAGTTGACAATTTTAATTTTTTTCGTTAAGTTGCTTACATTTGTCTATCAGTCTGTCAATAGGATATCTCCTTCTTGCTTTCACAATTTTTTGAAATTTTGTCAGATGTTCATCAATATGATANATTTCCATTCTGTCCCTGATATGAAAAAGAGGCATGAAAATAAGATCATTCATGATTCATCAATGCAAAGTTAACGAGAAACACATCACCAGAAATACCTTGTAATGATGGCCTTCCGTACGATATTGCTTGAGGAACGATGAAACGTAATCCCAACAATTTATGACTCCAAAAATGAGAATATTAGAGTGATTTTTGAAATTATGGGATGCGGGTATTTTGGCACATTATTCAGAAAATGAAACTCAGGGCAGGGGCCTGGGGATGAGAAAAAAGCTTGTCAATTTCACTTGATGCAAGTCTTCGTACGTCTTTCACCATATTTGGTTGTTAAGCTGCTGCAGCCTTTTGTGTACTCTCCATATTGCTGATAATGAGGGACGTCAGACGAAGGTGAGTTCTGGCCGCCATTTTCTTGAGATATCTCACAAAGATAGCCACTACAAAACAATAGAAATAGCTTGTTCCGAAACACCCGACAGTGTTCCATAATGCCCAACTCAACCTGGGCTCAAATTTTTGTCTCGTTTATTAACAACTAATGTTTCAGAAAGAGAATGTAGTGATGAAACATTAGAGGATTCTTAGGCCAAATTGCTTATACCATGGCCAAATTTATGTCTTGAATTAATCTAAGCAACGGGAATCTAAGCATATGTAAGCATTCGATAAAAATAGCTGTGCAAAGACAATAGGCTGTGACACATGCCGAACCATATTTGGGTAAATGATCTACGTCAACAGGAAATACTGGTATCTGATAGGCTAGAATTTGACCGCAAGTGGCTTGAGCCACTTTTATATGCTTAGATTCGCTTTAAGTTGACAATTTTAATTTTTTTCGTTAAGTTGCTTACATTTGTCTATCAGTCTGTCAATAGGATATCTCCTTCTTGCTTTCACAATTTTTTGAAATTTTGTCAGATGTTCATCAATATGATACATCTATGCCTACTAAAACTAGTAGTAGGCAGGTGTTTCTCTGAGCAACCGACCACACCAACCAACCTCCGCCCCCGCCCGATCATAAAGGCATGCAGCACAACCAACAAAACCAAGCCCCCACAACACTCCCTCCCAGGAACTCCCAGAAGCCAAGTGACTGACAACGTCAAAAAATGACATTTTCAAAAACCACATGACCCCCGACAGCTCCCAAAGATGACGCAAGGGCCCAACCCACCAGCCACACCACACACCCCCACAACCAGGCGAGAAAAAAGAGCCGAGGCTGAGAAAAACAGAAGCCGACCACCCAGAGAAATCCCCTGCCTAAACGCCAAAATGGAGACTTTGCTATGCGCAGGTGATTTTTAAAAAACAAAACAATTTTAAATAGATTTGTTTTCCCTTATTTTTAATTTCAAATTGCGCATTTTGCAAAGACTCCACTGGTCTAAACATAACACAACAAATTATACTGCACAACGCGAGGCAATTATCGGTAATATTGGGAAATCGATAGAAAATCTACTGTTCCCATATAATCTGTCAATCTTGTTCTTGAAAATGCTTATCTTGTGTAATTTTTTATAACTTAGTAAATTGTTGTTATTTTTATTAAGGATGTATGTAGTGGAATTTTAAAATGAAACTGAACTGAACTGTGTTAGTACTGTGTTACCTAGCCAAAATATTTTAAGACGACAGACAAGACAACAAACAAGACATCCTACACAACAAACTGTTCTGCGCTGTGTTTGATCAACAAATCAACCTCAGTCAAATATTAATTCGGTAATAGTATGATAGTTACCTTAATCTGGTAAAAACTGCTTTATTTCAAACAATTTAACTCATTTTCTGCATTATTTCCTTCAATTTATTTGCAGGTAAGCAATGAAGCTGCCATCAAAGCAGAAATCGCAAACGAAAGGAAGACCTCGTGACATCGAGGCTACATTCAACTCAATCAGAATCATTAAATTCAACTCACAACATTCAATTCAATTGGAGTTTTTAACAGAAGATTCTATGAATTCTATTAAGTTTTTTCTAAAATTCTTTCACGATGAAGCACAGTGGGTACTTGTTTAATGAAGGTATAGGATCTTCTCTCCAACACAGACAGCTTTGGGTGTTTACGGAACTGTCCGAAATCCTTTGCAAGCAGAGCAGAATATTCTACACCGCGAGGATGAACTGTCTATTTTTAGCGATCTTTGTCGCGAAAATGTGTTTACATTGACAATGACATTGTGCCTAATTTTGAAGACCCCGCAGTTGTATTCATTTGAAAATTTTGCTGGACAATGCTATAATCGAATTGATATGTATACAGAATCCGAGCTTTTTCAGAAATTTGATGGATGAAGCTTGTGTGTGTCAGTGTCAGTTCATTGAAATATAGTTTATTTTTTTTGCGTAATCCTCGATAAAACTCAAAATAGGGGACAAAAGTGGCTTATTATAGTTTTTTTGTGGACAGACGTAGAACCGCTTGTGCAACTTGTCCACATTAGTCCTCATATTTCGGGGAAAATTCCAAAACAGATGCAGAAAAACTGATGCAGCTAACAGTAAAAACGGGGTGGATTATAGGTGTCTATTGAGACAAAGGTGGAACCGACTCAATAGGACAGTTAGGTGCTTCATGCAAATATATGCTGAATTAACGCAAAACGTTAGTAAATTTAGCAATCTTTTCTCATCGCAAAATTCGGTCCCAAAAACCAGTCTTTTTTGGACAGCAGGTGGCACTATTTCTCTGGAAAGTGGGTAGGTCTATTTTTGCCTATGGACATACATAGGACCATAAAAATAACAGCACATGCCCACCCTTGAATGAGGGATACGAATAAGGGTAATGATCGTGGTTAGGAAGGACATTCAAGAAAAATCAATGAAAACAACGACTTAATCGTTTAATCATTTAAATACAAAGTCTATTTAGTACTTGTCATGATACAGTACGTGATACATTTACAAATTAACATATTTACGATAATTACGATATTTACGATAATTACGATAATTACGATAATTACGATAATTACGAAACAGAAACAGAAACAATTTCTCTCGTTTTTAAATCACATTCAATTACAAATCGATCATGAGCGACTTCATAGGCAGAAAAGCTATTGTAATAAATTGACAGCAACCTCGATCCTGTAGCAACCTCTCTTCGATTATATTTCAATTGAAGTAAAGTGTTAATTATGCTGTCTAAATTTAGAAAATTGCAAAAAACTGAAGATGAAAAGCTTTGAAAATTCATACAAAATGTCCCAGACTTGATGTGGTATTACTATAAAATCACCAAGGACATTTATTAAGGACTGCCATTTAATGTTTCCTACGGTGAAAGTTTGAAAAATAAAGGAGAATTAAGAATACCTATCCTTTTGCACATTTTATGTATCAGTGCTTTAACATTATCGATTCAACCTCTGCTGACTGTATTTACTGCATCTTGAGATTGATGGGAATAAACAGCAAAGGCTAATGCACAGACTGACACAACTATCTTCTCGCGTATTTCTATCTACACCTTCCTTTCTGCGTGGAAGTAAATCTTGACACTTTATTTGATGCTAAATACATTGTATATTGATTCAACGTATGAGTATTTCTAATATGCAACCTCCAGAAATTAAAGGGTTTACTGAAATTTGCGATCGATACTTCGCGACAGTATTATGCAAGTCATATTTTGCGTCTGACATTTAACGACTGACGTTTCGCGACTGATATTTTGATATTTAGCGACTGATATCTAGCGACTAATATTCTGTAATCAATACAGCCAACTAGAAGGAACCCATTGCGGCTTATCTAAGTCATTTAAAGCTGCGATGAGTTCTTCAATTGTGTCATCAATATTATGGTTGACAATTGTCACATTAAACAGATGTCCGAATTGTTCTTTTAATGTCTCAGATTCGACAAGTAAGCGATGCAGGCTTTCGTCCTAAAAGCAACAAAAACATAAATAGAAATGAAATCTGGTAATAACTAACAAGACATATATTATTAAATCATACAAAATTTAAATTCATTATTCTAAAAATACTATTTTGATGAAATAAACCAAAATCTCCCTTGCTACATTTTGAATACCCCCGTATAAGAACTAGCCAGACTTATCTATGTAATGAAACATCTTTTAAAGCATTTCCTAATTTTAACAAGCCAATTTAAAATTCTAAAGGGTGTATTTAAAAAGGTACTTACAAATTCTTTGTCACCTCTTTGTGGTAAATTCGAAGGTGTCGCAATAAATACGACAAAAGGTGCAAATTCAGAACATCGAAGTATTTTCAACGCCTGAAAAATAAAATCAAAATAATTAAATACAGTGTTTTTGTCATAGAAAAGAAATACAACAAGTGGTTTATTTTCTTTGGGTTGTGTGTCAAACTTTATAAAAATTTATGAAAAATGATAATGCAACAATTAAATTATTTATTCTCCACATGATTCCTGTTTACCCTTGCACCAAAATGCACATAATTTTATAACGACAGGAGGGAGATATTCGTGGTCAAATAGGCTTCGTAAGGTATGGGTTAGTCTTAAGATAATAGTAAATGAAATATAATTTTTCATGATTCCTTTAAGGATAATTTGGATCCAAATGCTAAGTCTTGTTCTAATTGCTAATAAGACAAGTAACCAAAGATTTTTCAATAAAACTGAAAATCACATTGTGCCTTGCCTGTCTTTTTTATATTTCTAAACATGTAGTCTATCTCTCAATAGATGTCAAGTGAGAGAAGCTATAATGCCAAATTACTCATGGATAACTCTTCAAAAGAATGTTATCACAACTTAACTTTCCTTCTGTCAGCAAATTATAACAAATACATTAATACTGAATAAAGTAAAAAAATTCGCAATACCGGAGGCTCGACATCAAGTACAGCCATGGCACCAGAGTTAATAACATCTCTTATTGTATCTAATTTTGTTCCATAAAGTGCACCTTCGTGTGTTCCATATTCTAGAAATCGGTGCGATGACGTATCCGCTTGCATTGACTCTTCTGATACAAAATAATATTGTTTTCCATGTTCCTCAATTAATCGTGGCTCACGTGACGTATCTATCAAAGACATCAACGATTAATCGATTAAGCAAACAAGCATATACCTATTGATGCTGTAAAAATGAAGATGCATTTTAATGAATATCTATGCATGACGAGAGATGATGTATCTAGATGTCTCAATGAAAGACAAGATCATGAATAAAGAGCTTAGTAGATTTGCAGGTGCTTTTAGAATATAAATTTAACTTCAATTTTCAACTCTTTAATTTCAATAATTTTCAACAAAACGATGTGAACTAATCTCCTTTAAGCAACCAGTGACTGTTCCTTTCATTTCCTTTCCTTCATTTTGCTTTCTCCTTTCAAGAGACTTGGATGAATTTCTGTCGTCACAAGATATGTACTTTTTTATTCTAACTCACCAATAAGAGCACAACCTGTCCATCTGACCATTGATAATTCCTGTATCAAATATAATCAGCTAAAGACAATATAAACCTACCAAAGCAAATGCTTACGTGGTATAGGATATGCATATTTTTCTGGAAATTTAGAGATTAATGAATTTTTTATGTGTCTTCTACCAACTCCATGCGCTCCTAAAATAAAACCATTAACGTAATAGTTGTAAAATAGCGATTCAGAAACTTAGAATTGTTTTTTGCAAATCATTGAGATAACATCAAGATGAAAAGAGTACAAAAAGTGAACTGAAAATTAATTGTTTTTTGCAAATCATTGAGATAACATCAAGATGAAATGTGTACAAAAACTGAACTGAAAATTAATTGCTTGTTGAAAAACAGTCTTCAGACGAGGTATAATTTTATCAGTTCTGATTGGAAGTCTGGAAGAAATCTGAAAACATTGAAAAGTTGACAAAATGGTGGATATAACAATGAGATGAAGAAAGAAAATCGAAGTGAGCGACTCACCGATCAGCACTAATGATTTTCTCTTAAAGGAATTTATATTTGTAACTTCTTCATATGTTAATAAGTCTAGTTGATCGAAAACTGAAAACAAAAAAATATTTGATGAAAGTCAATGGGTTCATAACATGCAATAAAGCGAAGATAATGTTGCCAAAATATTTAAAATTCAAAACTGAGATATTACAACATTGACATTCAAATACCTCGAACATGTCAACAAATGCTTCTTTAAATCTGATTCTTAAATAAATTTGGCGATATTTTTCATGTATCAAATGTCCTTGCAATGCTAAATTTAAATTGTGTCGCTGAAATTGCGTTCAAATTAAAAATATCGTGCCTCCTAAAATCAATTTTAAAGTAAGATCAAATTTCAGGCTTTCTCTTCAAATACAGGGTGAACAATTTAAATTCAGTTTCCTAATTGCTGAAGTATTTCCGAAATATAAATTGAAGGAAGCCGACAAATCATCATCAATTATCATCAATTATCATCAATCATCGTCAACCATCACCAATCATCATCAATCGTCATCAATCATCATCAATCATCGTCAATCATCGTCAACTATCATCAATAATCATCAATCATCGTCAACAATCATTAATCATCGTCAACCATCACCAATCATCATCAATCGTCATCAATCATCGTCAATCATCATCAACTATCACCAATCATCATAAATCGTCATCAATCATCGTCAATCATCATCAACCATCACCAATCATCATCAATCATCATCAATCATCGTCAACCATCATCATAATCATAAACTTACATGAATTATGTCTTGCAATATATTTGCCAATTCTTTTCTTTTTCTTAATTCCTTTCCAGAAGCACTTGACAGCTATAAATAAACAATAAACAAATGAACAAACAACTAAGCAACCACATCCCAATTTATTACATTGATAATGACTTAAAATATATTTTGCACCATATNCTTAAATAAATTTGGCGATATTTTTCATGTATCAAATGTCCTTGCAATGCTAAATTTAAATTGTGTCGCTGAAATTGCGTTCAAATTAAAAATATCGTGCCTCCTAAAATCAATTTTAAAGTAAGATCAAATTTCAGGCTTTCTCTTCAAATACAGGGTGAACAATTTAAATTCAGTTTCCTAATTGCTGAAGTATTTCCGAAATATAAATTGAAGGAAGCCGACAAATCATCATCAATTATCATCAATTATCATCAATCATCGTCAACCATCACCAATCATCATCAATCGTCATCAATCATCGTCAATCATCATCAACTATCACCAATCATCATAAATCGTCATCAATCATCGTCAATCATCATCAACCATCACCAATCATCATCAATCATCATCAATCATCGTCAACCATCATCATAATCATAAACTTACATGAATTATGTCTTGCAATATATTTGCCAATTCTTTTCTTTTTCTTAATTCCTTTCCAGAAGCACTTGACAGCTATAAATAAATAATAAACAAATGAACAAACAACTAAGCAACCACATCCCAATTTATTACATTGATAATGACTTAAAATATATTTTGCACCATATTTGAAAAAGCTTATTAGAAAGTGGAGCCTATTCATAAGGTCAAATGACAAGGCTTTCAATGATAGCCTTTGGGTCTTTTACCACATATGTTTCGGAATCAACATACTATTTTGCGAGTCAAACACACAAAGTCAATGCAGTTTTAATGCAAGCTCCAAATTGCAAGCTCCATGAAAATCAACATTTAACTTCTTTCAGCTAAATAAGTGAACATTTTTTGGTAACCTCTTGCATTGGATACCAGAGGGGGGCTTAATAGAGAGGGAGGCTTCTTTAAAATTTTGGCTTAAGAAGGGAGGGGCTTATTAGAGAGGGGGCTTAATAAAGAGGGGGCTAAATAGAGCTTTTACGGTAGTTGAAACTCACATCCTTCCTTTTTCGTCCTTCCAACTGCATGAGTCGCAATTTTTCTGAAACATGAACATATTTTCGTAAATCAGTCAAGATGCGAGTACACGTTAAGCATGATCCAAATTAGAAGTACATAATTAAATTAAATAGTATTAATTATTCTTATTCATTTATTTCATTTCTTTAAAGAGTTAAAAGTTTTTCACGCTAATTACTCTATCTTTTATGCCAAGTACATGGTCCATTTAATAGTCCTAACCAAAGCAGCAAATTAATTTTTAGTTTTGCTTTTGAAAAGAATTGACCACGACCACGACCCTAATTAAACGAATAGAATAAAAATGTGGTGAGAATAATTAACTCCTGCCACATCTCAAAAATAAGCGTGCAGGTGCTCATTTTCCTTTTCTTTGATACGTATAATGTTTGCAATGGAATGTAATGCAAGGATTGATTCCTCAAAAGAAATGTCATTTCAAGAACAATTGAACTTTTCAAAAATAAGATTTCTTAATTAAAGTTGGGAATTCCTTTGCAAAATGCCTGTGTGATATCAAATAATGGCTAGGCCCTTTTTCAAAACCTCTGGTTTCAGGTGCACTCTAAATTTTGACTTTCTGAGCTTGTATCTCCCGTGTTTGATGGAAGACTTCTAAATGCAAGGTACGTGCATTTAAGTTGAAGATTATAAATTTAGTTGTGCACTCGGAAAGTCCCGATATCGTATCGTTTTGTTCCTTTCTCCAGTCAAAAAGGGATACTTTTTTGAGACACCCGGTATAATTCTTATCTGGAAATTAGCATCAAACAAAAATCAATAAAAATATACTCACAATTCCTGCAGTTCTGGGGATGGTATAAGGCCAGCTTTTTGGACATCGCCAGCTCGAATTGCCTAAAAATTTCAACCAGCGAGAGACATAATCACTTATTCAAAATAACTTTTTAAATCTCTTTCTAAAAGTCTCTGTTTTTCAAAATCAGTCGCTAGTTCTACCAAAATATGAATTGACGTGTCCGGTGGAAAGCGCAACTTTGTTATGAATCGTAATGCCAGGAGAAAGACGACAACGTTTTGATTATTTCATAGGATATGAATTGTGGTTAAAAAGTTTATCTTTAGGCGTGCATGTGTGAAAAAGTCATATTGCAATATTAACATTTGAATTTTTACAATGAATCAAACTGCAAAATCTTTAATTTGTAAAATAAGATGAAAACTACAGAGATAATTAGTATGAAAAAAACAAAACAAACCTGCCACCAATGTGGATCAGTTTTGCTGACAATCTGAAGAATTTCTCCTCTTTTAAAAGGAATACCAGCTTGTTGACATGGAATGAAATCATCAGCTCGAGGGTCATAATCAAATAATGTTCGCACGAATTTCTAATAAAAAAATTACATTTTTAAATTAGAAAATCATTTTTAGATTAGAATAAATAATACATCTTTCAGAATTTTCTCCAAACTTAGAGATGACGAGAATGGTAACACTATGTTTTTGGATCGTTCGAAGGCGTCTTTGAAGGAGATAAAGAAGATAAGTAAGACATGGCATGACGGGGTCGAGAAATTTCTCTCGGAGTCCCAAAAAGAAATGCTATCTCATAGCACCGATTTCTCTTTTTTTAACAATCTCTTCTAAATAGGGCGCTTTCATCTAAGACTCCTTTCGTCTGATGTCATTGAATAAAATAAATATAAGGTCACATAAAAGGAAAGAAAAACATTTTGAACCTTTTTTTCTTCTACGTCATTACTTCTGAGACTTGGCACAATTTTAAATGTGACGTCACCAGTTGCTTCTCTCTGTTCATTTAGAAGAAATTTATATTTAGATTAAAAAAAAAAGAAAACACACGGTTCAAGTCTGTTGTAATACCTATTTCTTCAATCAAAAATACGACTAGATAAAATATTTTGATATTGCTGTCCTATTATACGTTTGAGGCCGTCTCCTCCCGAGATTAAGTCATTGCAATACATTATCCAGGATAATACCACGGCTTTATCTTGTTATAATAATAATAATGTTATAAGCAGATATAGGTGCTAAGTCAATGAAGAAAACGGTTATTCAAATCAGTATTTAAAAAGTAAAACTACTTCTTGTGCAAACATAAAGTAAGATGAAAATAAATAATCTTAAATGAAAATGGCAGATGTAAAAGTTTATTGTAAGGTAATGTGAAACGTAAACAAGGTGAGAACGTGAAACGGAAAGATCTTTATCATAATAATGTGAAGAAAGCTAATGATTCAAAAATTACCAGGTCGAGATGACCTCAAACTAAAACGAACAATAATAAATTCCATACCAAAATTGACTGTAAATTTTCAACCGATTGTCGTGCAACACTTATTCCATTAATTTCTTTAATTTCATCACCAACATGTAGCGTTCCTAAACCAAACATAATATGATGAATTATGAGATTATTAAACTGAATATCCATCTGAAATTGCATCATCTATCAACAAGATTTCCTTTTTTGATAATTCTAAATCCGAATTCTCAAAATACGTGCTGAGCTGAACTTGGTTGGTCTAGACATCACATTCATCTAATTCAAAATGCCTAAATTCTGTAATTCTGGCGATGAAGGATGCATTACCTAAAATTCAGAAGCCTCTTTTCATGAAAACAATTCAATGATTGACCCTTTCCGGTATAATAAGATCATTATATGCAATAAAGAATTTATCCTTGATCTCATAATCGAAAATTGCTGACGACAGCAAGTTTTCAGAAAAATAGTTAATGTAACAAGCATAATTTAATAATAACCAACAGTCATTTCAATTTATTACTTACAAATTAGTCATCTGTTAGTTTCAGGAATAGATAACTGTTCTTTGATATTTATGAATGAAGAAGAAGATGAATGTACCTTGTCGATGTATCATACCACCATGAATAATTCTCGCTACGATGCATTTATTATCATCATTGATTTTCAATGTAACACCCTTCAAAGATAAACAAAACGAAGGTTCAAAAATAAGAGAAAATCTTATTGATATGTAAGTCATTTCTGTACAATATAGAATAAGAAGGAACACAAGATGTCAAGGTAAGCCAAATCAAAGAATAAAACTATGCATATTCTTTGGCAAGAAACCATGCAATTCAAGGAAACTTAATCATAACCTTTGAAGTTAAGTTTACACTATCGAAACTATCCGATGGACGCTCCACGTGATACACGCTCCACTTGACATATGACCTGCAGAAAATGGCTGAGGCCTAAACAGTGTATTACTTGGCAAAATATAATAAAGAGAGTCCCCGCATTTACCAGAACTGCATCCGCCATTTACCAGAACAAACCGCTCTCCCCAGTCTCCGATTTTAATTATCGAAATGGTCTATTGTGACTTCGTATCTGAACGAGAAAGTTTGTAGGAAACCAGAAAAATCTGACAACAAATCAAATTTTATAGAGATTTATTTCAGATCAATGTTAACAAAATATTAAAACTGGTTTAAATGAGCATACCAATGGCTCAGTTCCATTTTTAGTGAACTGTACAAGTCTCACTCGCGTTAAATTCTCAGCAATACTATCCGTTAAGTCAACGCCATTACTAGCCAATGAAATGACGGCGCCGCCAGATTGGATCTCACGTGCTGCGAGATCATGTGCTTGTAAAAGGGCCTAAATGAAAACGTAAGATTTTACGACACAATGGGTTACAACAGAGCATCCTAGGGATGTGTATGTTTACTTGCATTCAACAGCCAAATGGGGAAGAAAAGGATTGTCGAGATGATTAACAGAATGGTGCATAAATACAAGTAAAGGTGGTAAATAATTTCGATCACATCTCTATTCTACTTAATATCCCTATCTAATTGTTCCAGAAAAATCAACGTGAAAACATATTTTACAAAATTCATGCTTATCTTTTGAACCTCAGTGCATGTCATAATGACTGCGAACAATGTCATCAAATAACGATTGTTTACAAGTAACAACATGAGAACCTGTACACATTCCTGCTGTACAGTTTGTACACACACTTTAGTTTTGATGTCACCGATGGCTCTTAATGCGTTAAGTAACTGAATAATGTTCTAAAGGCATTTGGTAACGGGCAAGGTGAGAAGTATTAAGAAGAGGATTTCATTGCTTAATACAATTAATAAAGTTTACCAACCCAGACAAACCTAGAGCAAAAACTAAGAAAGAGTTAAAGGAAAGCATACCATTAAATGTGCATCAGTTAAAAGTTCTTTCAACTCAACCACCTTTTCACTTGGGCTTTCTAACATCTCGATCGCAGATATCACCTTGAAAACCAACGATTACGTTATTAGAAATAAAACGGTTTGTGGGTATTAACAGGATTTTAATAAATGGTTGAAACATAGCACAAAATAGATTTCGTGGCTTTCGAATCAAGACTATGGTTTACTTATTCGACAGATAAAAACAAGCATGGTAAACACTTAGCACAAACCGGAAACCTAAAAAAGCACTTCGTACCAGGTAAAGCCTTCCGCTCATCTGTTGTCAGAATAAATTCACCTCAAAAGTAAACAAATTAAAGATTTTGCACAGAATAGAGACAAAAGCAGCACACACCTCAACTAGAGCTGAACCCATCATGATGTTTTTGCTTCATTAAACTATTCCTCTTCACAACAACTCTTACTCCTAAGTTGTATCAACTCCAACAAACAAAATAACTTTCCAGCTTTCCGAATCGACAAAACAGACGCCATTTTACCTGCTATTTTGCTACCTGTTCCCACACTTTATAAATACTCAATTTACCCATCAAACGGATTGAATATGTCACCTGACTTATTCATATTCGAATTCCCAGAGTCAATTACATATGCTTCCTTTGGAATGGACCGCAGAGCCAGGGGTGTGGGAACTTTCCGCTCCAACAAGATTTACAAAACAAAGGAGAAATCATGACATTATTTGTATTGCTTAGAGACATTAAAAACAAATGACGGAGATATAAGGCGACTTAAATCAGGGGCCTGGGCAATCCAAATATAGCCTATTGTATTCCATTGTATTTGATGACCTCGAGAGATTATCAAATGTACTGGACAATGAAGCCACTCAGACATCTTTTGTCCTATTTTTAAACTAGGTGCTATATATCCATCATTTGTCTTTAACTCCTTCATCTTGCTCGAAGATTCTTATTGGAGTGCTAACTCGATGATAATTTCTATCATAAAGTTTTAAAAATCCTCGACCATAGATGACTACCCTGCCAAGCTATCGACCAATTGAAAGGACATCCAGAAAGCGATTGAGATCTTCCGTCTCGTGTTAACATCGAGTTTACTGTCATAATCCTAGCACACAATTGTTTGCAAATAAATTAAACATCATTAAGCCAAAGAAATGTAAACATAAACAAAACAACAAAACCAGAATCAGACTTTGCCTGGGAAACATCAATATGAAAGCAAACAATGCAGCCTGGGAAACATCAATATGAAAGCAAACAATGCAGCCTGGGAAACATCACTGACATTCAGTTTTTGCAAGCTAATCAACCAGAACAATTTCATACATTTGATTGACACAATTTTATAAATGAGATTGGCATATTTGAGTTTTTACAGTAGGTTGTAAGTTATGATCCCTTCGTCTAGAAATTGATAAACCTAACATGCGCATAGAACAGTTCTGAGAAGTTTACCTCTCCTTGTTTGACAACCAAGATGAAAATCTTCAGTCAGGCATAGCGGGCCATGCATCTCAATACATTTAAAAGGTTCCGAAAGCATATAAAATGAAAGGTGTTCAGTTGATGCAGGCAAACATTGGGTGTGTCATAAATCGCCGTAAACTTCAATTCGATTCAATATCCTTATCGGTTCAATTTCAAGGACTCCTATGTGGAAACGAAATAACAAGTAAATGCAACTAAATTTAGGATAACTTTCGAGGAATAAGTTAAGACGAGAAAATAAAGGCTTTGTGGAGGATTAAAAGATTCAAAAGATGTTAATCTTTTGTTACATCAAGGATCGAGAAATCAATTTTAGGAATATGTAAATTTAATAACATTGTTTTTAGGATTTCACAGCGAATCATATTTCAGATTTCTTGTTTGCCATTTATTGATTTGTGCAAAATCAGTGTATTTTTACAATTATGGCAAGTTCTTTATATTTCTACTTGTGGTATTCTCCTTTTCAGCACCGCAGACGACTTAAAATTATCGTTTTCCCAAGAGAGATCGCTTATTCAAAGTTACTTCGTGGTTGAAACATGAAATGCTTTTGAGGTTATACTGCACTCTTTTCGAGTTCGAAATACCAAAGTCGAGAGCTTTTCGTTATAATGATAGTATCCAAACAGATTAAAAGTCAGTCAAGCATGGTTCATTGTAGGTTATATGATTCTTCAAGCATTCTACGTCGTTCCAAAGTCATTTCAATGTACTATATAATCACTCATCAATCCTTTTTTCCTTGAGTGGCATTCATAAATATTTTTCAAGCAAGAACTGTCAAGTACTCAAGAGGTTCTTTAGATTCTACTAGATAAAACCCTTGGATCTATTTTCTCATAAAAAAATATTGAGTTAAGACAAAGAAATGCACTATCTAACCGTCTCACCCGCCCCCTGCCCCCAATATTGTCGTTGGTCAACAGGGTAATTCGCTGCGGTTAAGCAGACAGTTTTCAGTAGGAAGGTTTATGCATTTAAACGGACAATTCGACCATTGTATAAAAAGACACGTTTAATCAGACTGACTCGGAAGGAACACTGTAACATAATAAAGATAAAAAACAATTATGGCTGCAAATTAAATTTCCTTGTTAATATTTGTTTTGGTGATACAAACATTTTCATTCTTTTTAATTGGCCTGGAAGGAAATCATTTAACCTGGGTCAGGGTATCTGATACAAACATAAACGGAAGCAAATCATTTAACCTGGGTCAGGGTATCTGCTACAAACAGAAACGGAAGACAAACATAAACGGAAGACAGTCAAGGAAAAGAGTAAGAACGGAGAAGGAATAATACTCTGCAGTATCCAGCTGCCTAATTTTCTTGCAAGACAATCAACGCGTGGGTCTTCATTTCTGGTCCAAGATCTGACTGCGAAAATATCATAGTTGTTCTATCTAGCCAAGGCAGAGAAAGGCTCCGAAACATAATCATGAATGTCACAAATTGATATAGCACAAACAATAGGAAGCTTAAATTCAAATGTCATGAAAAAAGAAAGCCAACCTGCTCAGAATTTTCCATTGCCGTGGGTTCTGCATCGTGAGCAATTCTTTGCACAGTAACTTGAGATACTTTGGTATGAATCTAATAAAATATAAAATTTTAAATACTCTTTAAGTAAGACGATTTGAATGAACACCAAACACACGAGGCACTGACAATACCTTGGACGCCTACCAACAATAATAACTCGCAGACAACCAAACAGCGTAATCTCAACTACTTCTAGGCTTCTACTATCATATTGCAGATAACTGCATCTATAAAAATGCAATCTTTCTATAAATGATCCCAAAGGCTAGCTTTTCCGTATATTTATACGAGAATGACACAGGCTTATGTGTGGATTGTGAAAAAAACTGGCAGAAATGTGAAAGTAATTTACCTCGAGAAGGGTATGCAACGCAGGAATTTCAAAGAGCCATTCAAGAAATATAATATCTTCTTTCCTTCCGCCAGCTAAAAGTTGAATGTCCTCCAGGGAATCAATCAACTGTGCAACTATAACTAAGAGAAAAACATTTTGAAAATTTCATTTACTGACACACAAATCGCTCGTTACTAGCTTGTTGTGCAATTATCATCTCGCAACAATAAGATCCAATGCTTAAAAAATAGTATTTCTTGAATTCATGTACAAAAGAAGTAGTATGAAAAAAGTTTTCCAAAGGTGTGAATAAAAATCTTTATCATAGCTTTTCGGTTACATGTAGAATTGGAAACGTGTAGGCTGAGTGTAGAATTTGAGAATTGATCAGTGTTAGAAAAATATCTTCAGTGTTCAATTTAATCGACAGCTTCTCAATAATGGAAATAAGGACATCGTAATGATTCAATTCAATGTGGATCACAAGAATTAGACGTATGGTATAAGCCTGAATTATATCCTTTAAATTTATTCTAAATGTCTATAAGAAATAAAAAGACACACAAAAGGAAAATAAGAACTAAAAATACATTTAACAATTTTTCCAAAAGTAATTTGAGAGTAAAAGTTCTACCTGAATCAGAAATATTTTGAGTTTCATCCATTTTTGATGTTGTACTTTCTTCATCCTTTACAAAATCAACAAGATCTTAAAACCAAATTAGTTGATAGTCAGAGAAATCTACTAAAATACTGTTGACGTGTTTATCGTTGAGAAGAATACAGTTGACTGAATATTCGAAAAGACAAACGATGAATATTGGTGTGTGAAAAGCCGCAAGGATGGGTAACACCTGGCCTCATCTTTTATCTTTCCTCGATATAATTGGGAATATTTTTCAATGATTAGTTATCAAATAAATGCTGCAGTTAAACTCCATTTTATTCTATCGCACATTTTCAATTTCTACGAAATTTAGGGTCTGATTTCTCAGCCCTCAAAATGTTCGGTTTTTAGGCAGTAAAAGTTAATAGAAGTGTCTGTCCTTTATCGCACGAAATGTTGCGGAAGACGTCTTAAAAATTCATATTGGACAAGGGTAAACCATATAAAATGCACATCCTCAAAACTCTAACAATATTTTGTTTTCATTAAAAGAGAAAAACCTCAATGAAATAACTTTCAAGAACTCTAGAAACAATGTACTTTGGTATGCAACTAAAATGTAATAGATACATCGCAATTTAAAAAATACTCTCAATCATACCTCAGCACTAAGATTCGCGGGGAGCTCTGTGTCCTCTAAAAACAAAGGAGATAACCATAAAAGGATTCACCAGCTAGCATTAAAGTTTTCATCATTTATCAAAAACAAGTGCTAATCTATCTTATTTCATAAATAGTTGGCAGGTTCATTGCTTCCTTACAAAATAAGTTATTGAAATATCCACTTTAAATTTGATCCAAGAAGATTTATATTTATCTCTACCTGGCATCCGAAGGAAGTTTGAGGACCCTGGGAAGCTAAGCTTATCGAAGCAGTTCCCTGATCCTTCCTCTCGATGTGACCACACCTCGTGATTCCTCTAGCTTGGAATTACAGAGAGTTAGCGACTCTCCTGACTCTACGTAGCACGTTTGACAGGGCGGGGACTCGAACCACCAACCTTCAGATTGGTAGTCAAGTGCGCTACCACTGAGCCACCCCCGCTATTCTATCGTAGACACTCTCAAGAAGATAACACCTAAGAACATTTCCTTAGACTTATCTGCAGATGCAAGCAAAGCATCACGGTATAGATTTACTCAAAAGGCATTTCCAACGCAGTAATCATTGTATGTGTTGTCAGGAAATAGAAAATTCAAAATGAGGTAGACGCTTTGAATTGTGGGTTTCATCGTTGAACAAGAAATATGAACACATACCTGAAACGTGTTTTCTCGCGAATGCAGCCATCACCTCACCCTGAATAATAAATAAAAGTAAGAGAATAATAAATAAATCAATTGATCAAATAATCAATCTTCTTGCCATTCAAAGAATAACTGTCGACATTTCTGTATTCAGGTAATCAAGAAAATGACGAGTAGAGTCTTGACACAGGCTAAAAGATATAACACTCAGTAAAAATTAATACCACTACCGCAATATTCGAGTTGGGCAAAATTTTGTACCATGTAGTCTGGTAAGGCTTTTACAGAGCACTAGCCTTTTGATTTCATCTTGATCATGAAAGATCAAGAGCAAAATTAAATCATTTTTGATTTTCCAACAAATTTGAAATAAAATGCTATAAAAATAACAATTTTGTCCTTGCGTTGATAAAACACTGGGATACTCTAATCCAGAAATGTAAACCAAACTCGAAGTTTCTTTCCCCATTTTCACAAATCCCCATTTTCACAAATCCCCATTTTCACAAATCCCCATTTTCACAAATCCCCATTTTCACAAATCCCCATTTTCACAAATCCCCATTTTCACAAATCCCCATTTTCACAAATCCCCATTTTCGCAAATCCCCATTTTCACAAATCCCCATTTTCACAAATCATGACATGCCTCAGTATAAAAACATGATATTCAGCTGCTCTTAGCTTAAAAAACATTCACATGATTTAAAAAAAAAACACCTTTGTTCACATCTAAATTCGATCTTTCTTGTTTCTTTGAATCATATGCATTAAGTAAACACCATTCTTTGCAATGCGAATACAGCACTGTTTTATTTACATAAACATTTCGAAAGTTTCTATTTCTTACCCAATAGATCAAAACAAAAGTATCATCTCAATACTATATCTCGATTCCTTTTTTGCCTCTATTTCTATAAGCTGTTTCTTTAAAAATAAGCCACTAAAACTATAACCTCAAAATAAAAAACATCACAGCCATGCTTGATAACTTAGAGATCTACATAATAAAAATTACATTTTCGTGGTATTAATATTATGAAACAAAAACATACAAATTTATTATTATCTCACCTTCAATTTCTTTCTAGCATTAAATTTTCGTAATTCATCGATAGAATCTTTCAAATGTGTTCTTTCTGAATTATGGTCTCGATCCTGTGAATATAAAAGAGAACACTGTTTAATCTTAATCACAGAACCAATTGACCTACTGAACAGCCTTGGTTCGAAAATCAAACAAAGTCTAACGCAATTGATTCATCTCGAGAGGTGAATCAGCTAATATGAAAACAAGACAAATCTACTTTACTCTAACCCTGAACTATTTCAATGCAGATATTATAACCGAGTGTTTTGACAAGTGTGATAATTAAAACGACTTCAATTCGATCTCTTGCCAAACCTATTTCATGAAATAACAAAACCGAGTTGAACGATTAACGTCTTCCGGTTATTTTGATCGTGGTAAACACACGTGGTAAACACACGATCAACGAAATAATTCCATGATGAACGTAGCAAGCTGGGTGAAAGAAACAATCAATAATGTAAAATTTGTGACACAAAAAGTAGTGATGATCTTATGTGTACAGAAATAAATTATGATGTCTAAAATAAGCACATTTCGGACATAAACAAACAATTAAATAATTGAAGCAATGAAGGGTGAAATATTATAAATATTATAATATTATAAAACATTTATACAATACCTTTACATATTAATACACTAAAACACAGCTAGTATAATACATACTTTCGACCTACTAACATCTGAAACCAGAATCAAAAGTGTTAATAAAAATAGCCGACTTTTGAATGGTCTACTTTGTGCTAATGATAGTGCTAATGGTCTCCAAATGGAGTCGACTTTCATTAAACATTCAAAAACTCATTAATTAAATATGAACAGTCTTCTGGAAAATTTAACTTGCCAAGACATCTGAAACTATCTCCGCTTTTATATATTTAGAAAATCTCAATGAAAAGAAGTGAATATAAATAAACAACTGTTTGAGAAAGAATTACAGAATTAGAATAGGATTTGATGCTATCTATAAATACAATAAACTAGTCAAATCCTCATTGGAATATGGGAATCTGTCCTGGGAAGCAGCTTGAATTTCTAGAAAACGTGAGTACAATCATGAGATGGTGAGAAAATACTCTGTGATGAAATGCTGAACAGATGAGATGAACACGTTGAATATTGATGAAAGTTAGGAAAAGCTGCGTGAAGGCAAAGTATGGACTAGCTGTAAAATGAGGGAACTGTTCGTGGTAACGGAGGAGATTGTTGGTACAACGCAGGAGGTTTCTAAGGGGCGTTGGCTCACCAACTACCAAAGATCGTAAGTCAAAATTGATTTTAAAACTATATTCTAAAAATAAAGATCAATTAGTGTGCAACCGATACGATGTCTCCATGCATCGTAAGAACAGTGCCGTATGCTAGAAAGCTGGATTAGCAATGAAAGTAGCACGTGAGAACAGAACAGAACTGTACTGATATTAATTTATTATAAGAAGCTTACTACGAAGGAGAGTCTTAACTAATCTTAAGATAAAAGGAATTAGGAATTGCCATTGCAAAAGACTTAATTGCTAGTTGATTGAAATCTTGGCTATAAATCTGCTGTTATAAAAAGTAAATAAAATCATTAACGAAAGAAAAATAATGGCAACTGAAGTAATGCTATAATAATCGATAGAATCATTTTTATAAAACAATCATGTCAACACACGCCATTCATTCAATTCAATTTGCTTTTATCAGTACAATTACTGGCACGATTCTCCTCAATCTGTTATCGTGGATAAAACAAACGCACATCTTTACAAACTTCTCAATCATCCTTCGTTTTATCCTTCTTCGATTTAAATAAAGACAAAATATCTTTGAATTAACAGGACAATCTACTCATCAAATCTCGACCATCTTCAGTAAACTTTGCGCTACAGTCATAAGACCAGTATGACTTTAAACATTTAGAAACAAGAATTTATATACCAATTTTCCGCCACTCTTCATAAAAAAAATTATCGAGATGCAAAACAAACAAGCATCATTCTGCAACACCAATGGAATTGTTTAGACTTACACAAAGCCACGGATGTGACAAAACACCATCTGCCGTAATCCTTTCTTTTGGATCAACCGCTAACATACAAGTGACAAGATCAGTTGCTCGCTCAGATATGCTTTGCCATTGTTTGGATTTCATCTGCAAATAAATAAATAAATAAATACATAAATGAGGTATAATAATCGTAAAACATCTAAACGTGATAACTAGTTACTTAGAAAAGGAAGAGAAGAATTATTGTACTATGCTAATCACATACCAACATTTATTGTATTATTTATTCATTTATTTAATTCTAGACTAAATATTAAAACATATAAGACACTATATGCAATTCCTCCAGTCTGCTATAAAATCATTGACAGCAATAAAAATCAAAACGTGAAGTCAGTCTGCAGTCTTTCTTTATCAATTAATCTATTTGATGGAATACGCAATGCTGCTTCATTTATCCCTAATTTCATGATTAATACTCAAGTACATCTAGGTATTCCAATGCAATAAATATTTAACGGATAACAAGATCTTTTCTATTAAACTTTATAATTGTTAAGAAATGTCAAATATGTGAAATAAGAAAGATAACTGATCAGATCTAACCAATTCTACGGAAATACTCAAACGTATTGAAAAATTGTTCTTACTGCATACTTTCCCTTTTGAATTTCATCAAAAAGTTTGTCACCACTACCATGAAATGGAAATGAGCCACTAAGAAGTATGAATAAAATAACTCCTAGAACAGAAATAAAACATTTGTTATCTTTGGATCAAAGGAATTTAAGACACGCCAACCCAGCTTTGAATTTCCTAAGTCAGTCCTATATAGTCTCAAATCTTGATTAATGTTTAAACCCTAACCCCAACCCCCCCCCCCCAACCCTAATATGAAGGGTTCCATGCAATAATTAGGTTTTATTAGAAAGTTGTTATGTGGTACAGAACATGAAAATTTAATGAGTAAGAGGACCATTTGCTAATGAGTTCCATTGCAGAAAAAGGCAATTGTGCATGAAGGAGGAGATACATTAACCTTTAATAGAAAGACAAATTTACCAAACTTACATACTAGTTAGAATTATGGAAGATTAAATTCAATACAAAAATATAAAAATCAAAGATTAAGGTCATTCTCACCACATCCCCAAATGTCAACTGCACAATCATACAACTCTCTTTTAACAACTTCTGGAGCCATGAAATGGGGGGTTCCAATTCTCCCACTTTGTATACACCCTTCTGGGGGCAGTTCAACTGCAACACTGAAGTCACTGATTTTCACAGGGGCTGTGTCATCTTTACTTGCCAGAAGGATATTATGTGGCTACAAAAATAAAAAAATAAAAGATTTAACTGAAGCAACATGATTACTATTCATACATAAGCTAGAAGGATGCTCGCTGAATAATTCGAGCAACTAAACCAATTAAATTCAAGAGCCTTTTAGAATAACAAGAAGCAGAATACAGAGAGATATGGCAATAAATATCAATTACCTTCATATCCCTGTGGACAATATTTCTTTCATGTATGTATGCCAAGGCTTCAAACACTTGTCTGATGTAATGACTAAAATGAAGGGGCAACACATTTACAGCATGAATGCTCAAAGAATTATAAATCAGAATTGAAAAAACTTATTTGGAAGTTTGACACAAAACCATGTTACATTAAGTAAATGCAGTTAACAATACCGTCTCTTCTGCTATTGGTTAATTTTGATACATAAAATCTGACAGATTAAGAACCTGTATTATATACTTATTTTTATAAATATGTTAAATATATATTATGTATGCAATTTTAGTTACTGTACATACTGTACCTTGCAACAGCCTCACTGTAAACAAATCCATTATTTGCTCTGTTGATTATTTCTTCACAAAGATCAACGCCATCCATACTGTCAAAAGAAAGAAAACCATTTGAAAAATAAGTTTACAATAAAAAAGTAAGATGACACCAACATGAGTATCAGATCTACATAGTAGTATACATACATAGTAGAAACCTATCACATTATTACAATTATTATTGTCAAATACCCTCTTGTCAAATTTCATGTCACATGAACAAAGGGCAATACAATAAGAATGACAACAGGTATTTTAACAGCCCTTCTTCATGCGACACAAAATCAAATGCAATCTAGTTTTTCATCTGTCATATTGCCATTTGTAAAAAACATTGGGATACTGAATCACATCATTTTACATACAAGTGGTATGAAAAGCAAGACCCGGTGTATTTGCATAACAAGATAAAAATATACTAGAGATAACAGCAAATCAATTCAACTCACTATTCTGTTACCATGTATACTGCATCATTGACTTTATAAGCAGCAAAAACTTGGACTATGAAAATAAATTTTACTGAATTAATTCAATAATTGCAAAGTTCAATTCTGCAGAATTCACATATTGAAAAGCTATGTCACCTTGAGTAGAATCCTTATACACTTGAGTGCTATAAGATTCACATCACACATTGCAAAGCTAACATATTTGATCTTGTATAAAATCCTTATAAATGCTCCTAAAACAATTGCACTGATTTTGAGAAAAACAAGTACTTTACTGCAAAAGAAATCAACCCCTTTAAAAATTGAATTCATATCTTGACTCACCAATATGTGGATGCTTTAACTGTTTACAAATTGCAACTTCTCTCTGGATATCTGATTGCAAGAAATGCAAAAAAATGCTATAACGTGACAAGTAGGCAGCCAAAACAATAAAAAAGTTGCTAAGGGATCGTCTCCAAATTATCGTATAGTTTTTATACGAATTGATACGAATTCAATCGTATCTGCATGAGCGATAGGACACCGATCGTGTATCAGTGTAAAATTTGTGTCAGTGGTGAGCCACCTTAACCTATTGTTTGTGTGTTTTAAACTTATTTTACTTGTAGTGAGCCACCTTATCGCTGGCCTGCGAATTTAAAAATTTTTGGTAGTGAGCCACCTTAAGTGCAGATCCACCTTCATGGTATGAGCAAACAAGTGATACGAATTGTATACGAATTGTTTGATTTCTATACGAATTATAAAACGAATGTGATACGAATTTGATACGAATTGCGTATACGATTTGATACGAATTCATATACGATTTGCTATGAATTGCGTATACGAATTGCATATACGATTTGCTACGAATTGCGTATATGAATTGGGTATACGATTTGATACGAATGGCGTATACGATTTGATGTGAATTGCGTATACGAATTGCATATACGATTTGCTACGAATTGCGTATACGAATTGGGTATACGATTTGATACGAATGGCGTATACGATTTGATGTGAATTGCGTATACGAATTGCATATACGATTTGCTACGAATTGCGTATACGAATTGGGTATACGATTTGATACGAATGGCGTATACGATTTGATGTGAATTGCGTATACGAATTGCATATACGATTTGCTACGAATTGCGTATACGAATTGGGTATACGATTTGATACGAATGGCGTATACGATTTGATGTGAATTGCGTATACGAATTGCATATACGATTTGCTACGAATTGCGTATACGAATTGGGTATACGATTTGATACGAATGGCGTATACGATTTGATGTGAATTGCGTATACGAATTGCATATACGATTTGCTACGAATTGCGTATACGAATTGGGTATACGATTTGATACGAATGGCGTATACGATTTGATGTGAATTGCGTATACGAATTGCATATACGATTTGCTACGAATTGCGTATACGAATTGGGTATACGATTTGATACGAATGGCGTATACGATTTGATGTGAATTGCGTATACGAATTGCATATACGATTTGCTACGAATTGCGTATACGAATTGGGTATACGATTTGATACGAATGGCGTATACGATTTGATGTGAATTGCGTATACGAATTGCATATACGATTTGCTACGAATTGCGTATACGAATTGGGTATACGATTTGATACGAATGGCGTATACGATTTGATGTGAATTGCGTATGCGAATTGCGTATCAATCTTCAGGTTTGCTACTTGCATTTCCAATTTTTTAGACATTACTCAAGTACCTTCCGAGTAATATGATTCGTAAGAATATTCTAAGGACTATATCAAAATAGATAGTTATATTTTCCCAGTACTGGAGCTTCTTAATTTTTTAGCGATCTGAGAGTTCGTTTCTTAAAGAGTTTCAAGTGGTACCGAGTACACTCATTTTCTTTGTAAGAAACCTAGGTACGGGGCTGGCTGGTACAGTAGGTGGTTTCTTAAATTTTAGGTGCGAGCGAGTTTTGTTGGTTGATGCTGACGGGTCTTTGATCATTGTAAAAACAACACGTGGGCCCAAATCCCAGTTGATCAGATTTTTTTGCGAACATGTGCGATCTATAGAAAAAACAGCACAAACAAGGGTACAACCATCATAAAATCATCTATTGCTATCATTCTATCTCGGTCATAATCGCATCAGTCACATCTACTTTTTATAACAAATGAAATCATGTCATCGCCTGCGTCTGTGGTTGTTAAGAACAAGATGAAAGTCCAAGGATTAGATTTTTTAGAACAGCTACAAATAGGTCCATTCTCGGATGGGAACTCTCCTGGTCGTCACAACGACATTTCGATTCACGGGAAAATAGGCGGGCCGTATGATTTTATCTATATTAATAGGCCTGACTGACTCTTTCGTAAAGTGCTTTGTAAATTTTAAAAAGCTTGGTGAAAGGAGCAACAAAATTTCTGAATGTAAACATGAACGTATGCATTTACAGTTGAATCCCGTAAACGAACTTTAAAGGAAATCTAGAAAAGCTCGCTGTATCGGAATATAAAACAATGGTTAAACGGAGATAATTTGCGGAGAATTTGCGATTTAAGGAAAAATATATTTAGTTCATTAACACAGGAACTTTGTTATGTAAGGGGTTCGCTATGTCGGTCGATTTAATTGACGAACCAAACCAATAATTATGTATAAGCACTGCATCACAAAAACGGAGACTTTCAAAGACGCTGTCTTCAATCAGATTTGAAGTCGAACGCTCAAAACTTTAAAATGAACGCACAGAATGAACAAAATATTTACGAACATGGAGCAATGTGAATATTTGGCTGTTTGCCCCTTTTGTAAACTGGCTTTATACGAATTGTGTGCTATTCATTATACGAATTGTATACGAAATATTATACGAATTGCATACGATTCATTATACGAATTGTATACGATTCATTATACGAATCACATACGAATTGTATACGAATTGTATACGAATCACATACGAATCTCATACGAATTGTATACGAATCTATACGAATTCCAAAAGGTGTTGATACGAATTAATTCGTATATGGCTTCTAAAATATCGTATATATATCGGCCGATTTCCATATGAATTTGATACGAATATTTGGAGACGATCCCTAAGTATATACAATATAACTCAGGATTTCAATTTTCATTAATCATCAAAATTGATCCACTGTGCCATTTACCATCCAGTCTACAGTCCAGGCTTTGCCTAAGAATCTTCAAGAATTCTTAAGAATTCTTAACCCTATCTGACCTCGGCGTTTTGAAACACTCAATGCCTGGGGGGCCGATTCTGCCCTCTGTTTATTTCAGTTCTTATATGAGATATGACCACCTAATTTGGCACAAAGGCTATTCATCATATATAAACAATGATTATTTAAAATCATAATTCAATTAGCGATTTTGCTGTTGTTGCTAGAGCATAATAATCATTATGATGTTGTATGACGTCATAGAAATGAAAGCATGTTAAAAGTTCATCAAGCTTAACTTTTCATAGAGAAAAGAAAAATATAGATCAAAATATATGTAAATCAAAGATTTGGGCTTAATTGGACCAATTAAGAGAATAAGAGAGCCATAAAGTTAATTTTAACACATGAAAACTTTGTAACCATGGAGACAGTGCTAAATATAGAATGTCAAAATTGTTACAATTTCATTGCACTATGATACAAAGTTAAACTTACTAAATCTCAGCGGCCTTCTCCATGTATCGAACATAGTGGGAACAAAAATATAGTAACCAGGTCAGATAGGGTTGAGAAGTGTTTTTAGCTTTTTAAGAATTCTTGTTTATGAAAATCTACAGTCCTTCATATGGCTCAAGAATTTTTATCATAAAGTACAGAATTCTTCTGTTGTGTCATGTTTATAATCTGTGCGATCACACGTGCACACATTGCCACAAACATGAAATTGAATGCACTGAGAAATGACCATATGCATATGATTAGCCATACGCAAAGTATATTCCTTGTGATGAAGACTCACCATCACCTGTAATAGGTGGGCAGTTTTTGTTTTGGTCCACCAGGTAGTTTCTGTAAGAGCAGTACAGGACGTGTGCATATCTGGTTTTCCTGCCAAAGAATTCTTAAGAATACTTTTAGTTTCTTAAAGAATTCTTGCTTAAAAAACTTTGTAGTCTTTCATATCACCAAAGAAATCTTATCAGAATGTCAAGAATTCTTGAAGATTCTTCAGAATTCTTAAAAATTTTTGTCATGTTAATGTGTGCAGGCCTGTACGGTACCGCAATATACCGAACTACCGCTCTACTATTACTACTACCATACAGGTAATACTACACTGAAATGATGATGTTTTTGTTCAAGAGAATATAAATGTACCTTGTACTGCAAGGCCAGTTGTTATCGTCATCTTTGGGATATCAACTATCTTCACAGCTACATATTCATCACTTCGTTTATCAATGCATCCTTCTACGGTGCAATATGCACCCCTGCAAAAAGAAATTAGCAGATGCTGTGAATTCATGTTGTATACTAGGATTGGTAAAACAATCTATTTTAGGCAAAATCTGATTTGTTAATTCCAAAATAATTTTTTTGATGGATTAAAATTTGCTTTTTATGACAGATGTAACAAATCAATTATGAATAAATTGAAATAAAAATTAGCAATTTGTTGGTCCTGCCATGAATTTAACAAAATCCTGTGACTTAATCGACATGTGGTACTCATTTACGGGGGTTATACTGCACTCCAACCATCTGATTATCGACTGCATATTTGGTTTGACCTCGTTTAAATGGACAAAAGACTTTGAGCTTGGGCGATTCTAAGAAAATATCAATTATGATGTCAGAGGATATTTGATGACATCATAGAAGCTGATAAGACATACCCATGAAAAGATACCCTCACAAGTGTTTTCAAAAGTGTCAGTTATGACATCACTCAAAATGCTACATTTGATCAAAATTTTAAAGTCAGCCCCCCTCCAAATTTAGAATATGTCCCCCTGAATTTAGCATATTCCATAGTCAAATCAAACATAAATCAAACAGACCCAGAATTGCAGATTGTTGGAGTACACGCCCTTGCTTGATATCACTTGGTCTGTATGTGGTCATACAGAAACCAAATTATGTTCTAATTTGTTTTATTTTTTCAGCANCTCAAAACTTTAAAATGAACGAACAGAATGAACAAAATATTTACGAACATGGAGCAATGTGAATATTTGGCTGTTTGCCCCTTTTGTAAACTAGCTTTATATGAATTGTGTGCTATTCATTATACGAATTGTATACGAAATATTATACGAATTGCATACGATTCATTATACGAATTGTATACGATTCATTATACGAATCACATACGAATTGTATACGAATTGTATACGAATCACATACGAATCTCATACGAATTGTATACGAATTGGTAGTTTGATATGAATTAATTCGTATATGGCTTCTAAAATATCGTATATATATCGGCCGATTTCCATATGAATTTGATACGAATATTTGGAGACGATCCCTAAGTATATACAGTATAACTCAGGATTTCAATTTCATTAATCATCAAAATTGATCCACTGTGCCATTTACCATCCAGTCTACAGTACAGGCTTTGCCTAAGAATCTTCAAGAATTCTTAAGAATTCTTAACCCTATCTGACCTCGGCGTTTTGAAACACTCAATGCCTGGGGGGCCGATTCTGCCCTCTGTTTATTTCAGTTCTTATATGAGATATGACCACCTAATTTGGCACAAAGGCTATTCATCATATATAAACAATGATTATTTAAAATCATAATTCAATTAGCGATGTTGCTGTTGTTGCTAGAGCATAATAATCATTATGATGTTGTATGACGTCATAGAAATGAAAGCATGTTAAAAGTTCATCAAGCTTAACTTTTCATAGAGAAAAGAAAAATATAGATCAAAATATATGTAAATCAAAGATTTGGGCTTAATTGGACCAATTAAGAGAATAAGAGAGCCATAAAGTTGAAAACTTTGCAACCATGGAGACAGTGCTAAATATAGAATGTCAAAATTGTTACAATTTCATTGCACTATGATACAAAGTTAAACTTACTAAATCTCAGCGGCCTTCTCCATGTATCGAACATAGTGGGAACAAAAATATAGTAACCAGGTCAGATAGGGTTGAGAAGTGTTTTTAGCTTTTTAAGAATTCTTGTTTATGAAAATTTACAGTCCTTCATATGGCTCAAGAATTTTTATCATAAAGTAAAGAATTCTTCTGTTGTGTCATGTTTATAATCTGTGTGATCACACGTGCACACATTGCCACAAACATGAAATTGAATGCACTGAGAAATGACCATATGCATATGATTAGCCATACGCAAAGTATATTCCTCGTGATGAAGACTCACCACTGTAATAGGTGGGCAGTTTTTGTTTTGGTCCACCAGGTAGTTTCTGTAAGAACAGTACAGGACGTGTGCATATCTGGTTTTCCTGCCAAAGAATTCTCAAGAATTCTTAAGAATACTTTTAGTTTCTTAAAATATTCTTGCTTAAAAAACTTTGTAGTCTTTCATATCACCAAAGAAATCTTATCAGAATGTCAAGAATTCTTGAAGATTCTTCAGAATTATTAAAAATTCTTGTCATGTTAATGTGTGCAGGCCTGTACGGTACCGCAATATACCAAACTACCACTCTACTAGTACTACTACTATACAGGTAACACTGCACTGAAATGATGATGTTTTTGTTCAAGAGAATATAAATGTACCTTGTACTGCAAGGCCAGTTGTTATTGTCATCTTTGGGATATCAATTATCTTCACAGCTACATATTCATCACTTCGTTTATCAATGCATCCTTCTACGGTGCAATATGCACCCCTGCAAAAAGAAATTAGCAGATGCTGTGAATTCATGTTGTATACTAGGATTGGTAAAACAATCTATTTTAGGCAAAATCTGATTTGTTAATTCCAAAATAATTTTGTTGATGGATTAAAATTTGCTTTTTATGACAGATGTAACAAATCAATTATGAATAAATTGAAATCAAAATTAGAAATTTGTTGGTCCTGCCATGAATTTAACAAAATCTTGTGACTTAATCGACATGTGGTACTCATTTATGGGGGTTATACTGCACTCCAACCATCTGAAAATCTGGGTAATGTTTGATTTATGCTCAATTTGTACTAAATCAAGCATGGAGAATCAAATTTTGTGGACAACTTTTAAAATTAGATATGAAATGGCTTGTTGATCAAATGACACTTTTGAAAAGTAAAAAGACGGCATCCTTCTTTTTCTTCAAGAGTTATGTTTTATAGATTTCTAAATGACACAACTGAATTCAGCTTGATTAGACCTGTTGATTATTTATTTATGTAGGATTATTTTTGCAATTTGATGAAATTTGAAAAAAATTTATGCAACATTTTTTCTATGACGTCATAACTGTCATTTTCTTAGAATCACTCAAGCTCAAATTTGTTGTTGATTTCAACTAAATCAATGGCGCAGGTACATGCTTAACAGTTAGATGTCAAGAAACAACTTTTTGAGACATGTCATTTGAATCCCACTTTCTAAAACGCATTGGGAAAATGACATGACAGAAAAGTGTAATTCCTAGAGATGCTCCCTGATTATTGACTGCATATTTGGTTTGACCTCGTTTAAATGGACAAAAGATTTTGAGCTTGGGCGATTCTAAGAAAATGTCAATTATGATGTCAGTGGATTGATGACATCATAGAAGCTGATAAGACATACCCATGAAAAGATACCCTCACAAGTGTTTTCAAAAGTGTCAGTTATGACATCACTCAAAATGCTATATTTGATCAAAATTTTAAAGTCAGCCCCCCTCCAAATTTAGAATATGCCCCCCCTGAATTTAGCATATTCCATAGTCAAATCAAACATAAAATCAAACAGACCCAGATTTGCAGATTGTTGGAGTACACGCCCTTGCTTGATATCATTTGGTCTGTATGTGGTCATACAGAAACCAAATTATGTTCTAATTTGTTTTATTTTTTCAGCATTCAACATTCCTCGGAGCCATGCATACTTATGTATCATTAGGCACAAGCTGACTGGTGTAAAGCCATACTTGAATATTTTACTGTGCAGAGAGAATTCTCTGCACAATAATGACTGTGAAAACGACTGGGCCAAGTTATTTGTCTGCATTGCACAATTCTCTTCCAAGAAGTAGTAATAACAGTCTGGGCATGAAAGACATGAATATTTTGGTATGCTGATAAACTTTTGACACAATTTATTTTTCCTTTATTTTATGTTATTACTTTCTATGCCCTCTTGGCATTTCATTACTTTAACAAAAAAATGCTTTGCATCCTGGAGATACAAATCAGCATGGCTCATTTTGGTTTATAAAATAAATCCCAGGGGGTGCTTCGTATATTTTGCTGATGGGATTTGCACTCCTTGCCGGGTCAAAAATTATTTCTTGGAATGCACACCCCCGTACTAATGAAAGTCAAGTACCCCCCCGGAAATAAATACACTATAAGTACCCCCAAATAACAGACCTTGGGTCAACCTCAATCTATTGTTCTATGAAAAATTAAGCTATTGTTGTCTCTTTTTGGAAATCAATATGGTCTGGCATGTTATAGTAAAGAGAGAGTATCTCTGATTTATCACATCACTACTGTGCACGTTTACAAAATACAATGGATGTTCCTCATTCAATATTTAAGAGAACAAGATGGATACCTTCCAATTTGACCTTCAAGTTGAAAGTACTCCGGAAATCCCTCATCCATTCTGGCTGTGTGAGGGACTTGCCTCCTCTTCTGCCAACCGAGTGACTTTGATATGAAACGGCCTAAGCTAGATAAACTTCTAATCTTCTTCTGGAGAACGTACACACACATACAGTGTAAAAATTTGATGATCTTTCTCTATTGCTAAATTATAGTTAAGTCATCGCTTCATCTATAATAAATCAGAGACCATATTATTGCCCACTGCTCGCATCTCTGTGCAGTTTGCAGTGGCGATCTCTTGCTCTCCATGTTGCACTGCGCTTTTAAATCTCTTCAATCGATGAATACGAGATCACATTTAGAATGCTATTGTCTAATTTACTGACTGGAATCCAATTGTATGCAAATGAGCATTCCATCTCTTCTTTTGCTCCGAATAATTGAATATGATTTACAGACCATAAATTCCTGATTATAGAATCCTTGAAATCCTTTTGCGGACCGCGGGGGGTCGAGTGCTTTTCAATTTGGGGCCAAGGTAAACAAACGTCAGAGGAGACTGGATCAAAGCTCGCTCTCCCCAAATGGGATGAGGGCTTGGTTAAAGATCCATTGCTAACCATGATACTTCGCGGCGCCCAAGTCGACTTTCGTATTATCTGAAAGTCGTTTCTGGCCTAGGTTCTCTTTGTCTTGCTTTTCATTTGGCGCACAAAGGATCATGGTTGACAATGGGTCTTTAAGGGGGGAGCAGACTTCCGATGATGATGATTATTATTATTGTGATGATGATGGTGATGATGGATGTAGAAAGAATTACATGAAGTACTCATAGGTTCAATTCAATGCATTGGTTTCTTGGGTTTGTTCGCTTTGGTTTTTGGCTGATGACCGAACAGATCGGAAGGAAGGCAAATAAAAGCAACATTTTAGACATAATAAATCAAATTGACCATAAACCATTTTGAACAGGAATGTAAACAAGCTTCTTACTTATATTTATGCTTCATTTTGACTGTGATTTGAAGAGAAGAATTGGCAAGCAGTTATCAAAATGGAGGAAGAACTGAGCGGGGTCGGAAATGGAAAAGCTGTGAAGATTGGGAAGGGAAGGATACAAGTTTCGTTACTCGATGATACAGTCGTTGCATTCGATGTCGAGGTTTGTTTATTGTTCCTAAATTAATCAGTGATTTGTGATATTCTTTATTGTTTTGAGATAAGCAAAATAACTCAGCTTGATTCAGAGTTTAGTTTATTTCGCGGCTATTTATTATGGCATTTTCGCGGCTTCTGCACCATACCAAACGACAGAGAGCTGCACCCGGTCCCTCTTGGACAGGACTACCCTCCTTTTACGATGTTCCTGTGGGAATTATGTTCCTGAGTCCTGAGGGAATTATTTCGGCAAGCAATCATCTATTATAGTGCGCGATGGCATCTTTGGTCTTGAGCATGCATGAGCCGGTCTGTTTGTTTTCAAAAAGTTAGATGTGAGGTTTAAGTTTGTTTATAAAAGCATCTCAACTGAAAATTCTCAAAATATCTAAATCAGATATCCCTTCTTTACTACATGCTGGAGGTAAATTGACAGGGCCATCAAATTAAAACTATAAAACTCCACTAAACAAAATTTCCTAATTCCTGCTTTTGACATAAGAGGAAATTGACTTTTGAAGGCAAAAATTGTGTTGGAAATTGTTTATAAATTGAAAACAATAAGACACTTAAAAGTGTAAAGGTTTTATTTGAAGGAAGAGCAGCAGGAAATTATTAAGATACTTTATTGAATTATACAAAGGCAATTAAAGAATAAGAGAAGGAACAGTTGGAGAGATGAGATTGCAAGGCCACTTCATAAAGTGAAGAACAAAGGGAGGAAATTTGATTATATTTTAAGATGAAATGGAATTTTAAGAAGAAAATATTTCCACTTGAAAAGAAAGATGGAATTTGAACTTTTTGCATGGAAGAGAGGCCAACAATAATATTAAGAAATTATACTTAAAGAGTTAGTCTTTTTGATAAAAGATAAAGCTAAACAGGCTACTAAAATACACATGGGTGCCAATTGTCTCTTTGTTAGTATAGGGGAACAATAAGCTATAGATTGCCTTGTGGCGTACGGAAAATATTCCTGGCGGACGCATATGGCAGGCGGTTCTACCTCAATTCCACTATGGAGTCCGAGGGCAAGAAGGATGACAAAAACATCATAGTCTTTATATTTGACATTTCTATTCCATTTTAAAAATGAAAAATGCATTAATTTATTTTGAAAGATGACAATTAACCATTAATTATGGTTCAATCAATAATATTTAGACAAACGTTTTGGATCCATTCCAAGCAGGGGTGTCACCAGCCTTAAAAAAGTGGGGTAGACTTAATAAGGAATTATGTCCCTAACAGTATACCTAGCGTTACCATACCCAACGATCAACTAACGCTTGTGCTGCAGATTGTAATCAATTTCTAAATCCCCAAATCACTGCAAAAAAGTTTTCTCTTTGTCCATTCTTGTCAAGTGTTTGGAAAATTTGATCAACGTTTTTTTATAATTTTCAGTGTTTTTGAGACCAACAATTTTAAGAAACTCACTCAAGAAACAGATAAAAAAAATTTTACAAAAAATCGTAGAATCTAATTCTGGATTTTAGCCAAGGATTAAGTCATAAATCTCCAAAATCATGGCTTGTCAAAAGTGGATGGTGTTTTTGGCGCACCTGATATGTTATAGGAAATTTAATGATAATAATTAATAAAAACACAACTGTTAAAATCCGGAACTTTTCGATCAAAAATCTTTGTCGCACTCAATAATAATACTATAGTTATACAGGTCACCAGATTCAGCTACCGAAAGCCACTAAAGGAAAACGAGATTTTTTGTAATTATGCAGCTTAGATTAACACAAAAAGAGTAACATTCAAATAAAATTAATTTTAAATGGTAAGGAAAACACTGCAAGGATTGATGAGTAGAAAGATGTTTCTGGTCCAGAAATTATTTTTCCTTTTACAGCTTGTAACAGAAAACTTTGAACACTTACAGCAAAATGTGTTTGCTTTGGCCCCCTTAGTCTGTGTTGCAGACCGTAGGTAGCCTCCAAAGGTCTTGAACTGACTGCTTGGTACAATAACATTAGTTCATGGTAATTAATGCAGTATGTGCTTGCAGCAATTTATTATTGCCACGTACTGCAATACAAAGACAGAACATTAATTGGAGCTACCTGAAAAGTTTTTAACAACTTCTTACAAATATGATTGGAACAAATCTTTTGAGAATCAATAATTGGCAACATGTTAAAGGTTTTTTTGAAAGATTTGTTGAAAGACTTAAAATTTAGTGCTAAAATCTATGGAGAATTGTCTTAAATTTAGGAGAGTAAGTAAGTAATGATAATGATATGATGATGGCATGAAACACTTGAAGCCAATTCCTCATTTGAAAAAGAGAGCAAGGTCACTAATTCAATGTCACAGTTGCCTGTTAACTTTATTTATTCAGACAATACTTTTTAAAAAGGTGAAAACACTTGACTTTCATGTCCTTCAGTTCACTATGTTGAATCATCATTCTATACGGAGAGAATGTCTGTGCAGTAATGGGAAAGTGTTCAGTACTGTGAAGGGTGTGCAGTAATGCAGATGGATGAATGAGCATTTATACTTATAGGTTTCTTCTGCTGTACTGGACACCCTCCACTGTAACGAACATTCCTCCAGCAGTACTGAACACCCTCCCCAGTACTGCACAGATATTCTCTGGGTTGATCTACACCCATCATAGCTGTGCTAGAATCTAGCCACAATATGTTATACAACCATGGAAACTTGTTTCTTTATGAATGCATGCTTGTTTATTCTTCTGTATTTCTAAATGGTGTTTGGACCTTGATTGAGTTGTGATATTTGATTATTTTTAGCTTATTGTTGAAATTTGAAAAGTTATTAAAAAAACACAAGTTCTGTTGCCGGTTCCAATTATGAAATTTTCATCAAATCAATCAATGAGATCAGATAAATCATGAATATAAGTACTGTAACTGAGGCAATTGTAATGTTGTGATGGTTGCTAAGCTGCCATTTTTGTGTGTTACACAATTTTCTTGCAAGGACAGATCTTTGAAAACATGATACCATGCTTTTACTCTTTTCAGTCAGTCTCTCCCCAAGGTAAAAAAATATTTATAATACACATATATGTCAACCTGGAACAAAGTTTCCAACTGGCTTGATGAAATTAGTTCATTCTACCCCAGCTTGAGTTTTCTCATGTATATAAATGCTCTAAATTCATGTTACACCCCAATGCGAAATTTCAACTCAGGTTGAGGTTCTCTTGAACAGAACCTTTTAAAAAGACTTGTGTCACTCTGGCTTTCTCTATTACAGTACAGGTCTTGCACGCATTAACATGGTTTTTCTGCCTAAGAATTCTTAAGAATGTTTTTAGTTTCTTAAGGTTACGGTAAACGTTTGTAGCACAAGATTGGGTTTTCTCTCCCCAAAAGCCAAACTATCAGCGGGGTCTAGTTAAACTATACATCATTCGATGCGTAAGAATGTAGGGATTCTAACCATATCAAAATAATTGGCAAAGCTTGTAAAATGATATTTTCCAGGCAACTTTATTGCTTAAGAGAGTATACCTCACTCAAAAGCTATTTTGTACCCTTGCGTTTAACATAACAAAATCTAACTTCTATCAACAGGAAGTGAAGATTCTAAGCTCCCAAAGTGTCTCTCAGATTCTTTAAAGTCCTCCTTCCCTTGATAATACACGCTGTCATAAATTTGGAAATAACTTCTCTGCCCTCGTACAGTTATATTTGGCTATAAAAGGCGGACCAGAGGACATGCCAAGGTTCTGAGACACACTTTGCTTGCCTGAAGCCTGCTCTGGTGGTGTGCAAAATATGGAGCCATTCGATTGGTTCCTAGGGTACAAAATAGCTTTTTCGTACCTGTACCTAGTGGATTTTTAAATCCTGAAAAAAGGGAATTTTACTGATGGCATTTAAAATGTAAATACTAAGGTCACTTAAACCACACTGTAATCCGGGTCAAGCAATTACCGCTTAAGAAGCAATCAATCCATTTAAACAAAGGAATCGATACATAAAATGTGGTTTCATGTTTATTTTGTAACACACGATCGACTTAATTGGTCAAAAAGCTAGGTTTATAATTTAAACCACACAGAACAACTTTGGGTGAGAAGTTGTAGCATCCTTCCTTCGATCAAGAATTCTACTTGTTCAACATGTCTGTTACTTCCAAAGATGGTATCTTTGTGTTTCTTAAAAGTTGGGTTTCTGAGATTTGAAAAAATCCGAAAATTTGCTGTTTCGGCCTACAAACGTTTACCGTAACCTTAAGAATTCTTGTTTAAAAAAATTTACAGTCTTTCATATGGCTCAAGAATTCTTATCATAATGTGAAGAATTCTTGAAAATTTTCAAAGAATTCTTGAGACTTCTTGTCATGTTAACTTGTGCAAAGCCTGTAAACTAAACACAAAGTTTAATTGACTAATTTTTAATTTTTAGTCCAAATCAAGAGGAGAGGTGTTGTATGAAAAAGTCAATGGACATTTGAAGGTGGAAGAGGCAGCTTATTTTGGATTGCAATATTATGATTCAGAAGGAAATATGGTGAGTGTCAAGTATCCAATTTATTCTTTCTCAGTTGTGGTTCTCATTTTGAGCTTGTGGCAAAAATTGAATAACTTTACATACATACATACATATTTTATTTGATAAGCAGGTCTTTCTAATATGGCAGCATAAAGCTGATGTGGACCTTGGTATATTGTTGACAGTATCTCTATTATTACATGGGAGTTGAGGCATTGGGTGATGGTGCACTGTCATATATATTTGTCCTATTGCAGTTGTTAGAAGGAATGTCAGTTTTGCAGGAATAGGGTTATGTAGTTCTTTTCTCTTTTCTTTTGAATGAAATACTTTCAATATTTTTGATGATGTTTTTCACCAATAAAGTTTCGGTTTTTAAAATGCAGAATCATCATGCTGTTTGTAAAAACTTGCTATAAACAAAATAAGAATATATAGGTGTAATATATACAAAATATATCAAAATGACAGACAAGTGTGGCCAGAAAAGAAGCAAAGTTGCAAATCAAAAGTAGATTTTTAGAAATAAGTTAGTTGTAAAATTCAAGCAAGTTACAGTACAGGCCTTGTGCACAGTGGTTTTCCTGCCTAAAAATTCTCAAGAATTCTTAAGAATATTCTCAGTTTCTTAAGAATTCTCGTTTCAAATTTTTAAAGTCTTTCATACCACTCAAGAATTCTCATCAGAATGTGAAAAATTCTTGAAAATTCTTAAGAATTCTTAAAAAATTCTTAAAAATCCTTGAGAATTCTTGTCATATGTATGCAAGGCCTGTACTGTATATCATAAATCCTATAAATTTTCTCACTGCCATCATATAACAATTCTACATGCCGTTAATGCCAAATGATATATATCTAGACCAGGCTTGTGTTTCCAAGCAACCATGCCCAGGGGGGACACTCAGCACATGCACATACGGGGAGGTAAGTCCGATATTTCTGGGTCAGAATATTGCCAAAAGTGATATTTTTGGGTCCATTACACTGAAATTATGGGCATCATATTTTTTGCATCAAATCTAGTTATTGCTGATATTTCTGGGTTCTTTAAAGGCAATCCTGACCTCAATTTGCATTGTTTCAGGATATTTTATTTGCGTTTACAGGTGTCTGAGTATAAAATGAGCTGATATTTTTGGGTTGCAATGAAGCTGAACTGATATTTTTGGGTTGCCTGAAAATTTCTCGGACTGAACTCCCCATATATGTATGTGCTGAGTGTCCCCCTGGGCAACCATGCCTGTGTCAAGTACTTCTCTGTCATCAAGCACAACCATGGAAACAGAATCAAGGGAAATCCTTTCAGATGAAGAATTTTTGGTGTTTTTTAATCTTTTGCTGTTTTGATTTGCTTTTTTAAACCAGAATTTGATCATGAAAAATTAATGACACAGTCAAACTCAAATTCATTTCACAGCTGATTGTGATTTATAAGTCAGAGATGAGTTGAAGTCACATAACTACGGTTTAAATGCAGATGTTGTCAAGTATGATAAATTATGCAAAAAATGTGAAGGGGACCTGAAATGAGGGGATGAGAGCAAGAGGTTATGGGAATAAACATTTTAGGTGTGGCAAGTTTCACATGCACCCATCGCTATGCTTTTGTCTTTGAGCAGGAAGAGGCTTTTTAACCAAATTGGATTTGTTTCCTTTTGTACCTTATTATTCACATTGCTAAATGTTTAAAGCTTTTTAGTTAAGCATCATCATACATAGTGAACACTTAAGTTGTTTATTTCAATGATCCCCTTTCAGCATAGTGTCTCATGCCTTGGTACACAGAATTACACTCTGTTAGGGATTAGATCTTATTTTCGTAAGGAAAATGGCATGGTCGATTTGCATAGTGTGCAAGTGTTGTCACATATCGAAATACACCGCTTCTCTTTACTGAGGAGCAAATCACTCCCTGCAAAACTCATACAGTGTTGATTGAAATCCTTTTTTTCTTCTCCCAAAATACCCGACAAAATCTCTTTGAAATCCTCTAAAACTCTTTTGTTGTCTCAGAAATCTGATGCGCTTTTTGAGAGAGTGAAACACCCTTCTCTTTTTCGCATTCATATTTCCACCAAATTTATCTCAATATCCAAAACCAGCAAGAGATATCGAAATGTCTACTCAATGGTCTGTTTTTCGAAACGNCTACCCCTCAATTACTAGACAGTTTTAAAACAAAATGCGAACAGCACTTAACCCCTTTCTTTTTAATTTTATTGGCTCCTATCAATCTGTAAAATATTTTTAATTCATTTTCAGTGTTGGTTGGATTCACAAAAGCCGATAAACAAGCAAGTAAAAGGTGATTTTTTAGCTTATTGTTTTGCCCAAGGTTTTCTTTCTTCGGTCATGGTCAATTGACTATGCTTCAGTCTCCTTCGCTTCAGCTCCCTTCCTCTTTTCATTTCGTGTTTCTCATGACAAGGGTGCTAAGATCTTAAGATCACAAGTTATATCTGAAACAGAGGCTATATTCAATTCAGAGGCCATATCTGAATCAGTTCTTTGTTCATCAATAGTCTTCAAAATTGGTCTGTATATTGCTGGTAATTTACAAGAATAATCTTTGGAAAAGAAAATGCTTTAAACGGCATCTGTTTTAAAGAAAGTATAACTAAGCCGGGAATTAAAGTACACGGGAATTTGTTAACCAAAGATTTTCCTTCTAATTATTGTAAAGAAAACATAGATTTAAAGGCTCTTATCCAACCATGGTCCTTTGCGTGCTCTGTTTTATGAAATGAATCTTTTTGTGGTCTAAATGGCTCCCTCAATAGAAATATACGCGCAAAGGCTGCTGGTTGAACAAGAGCCTTTAACATCATTCGTTGATTTTGTGTGTGCGTCAAAGGAAACATTGATTGGGTTCAATAAATAGCTTGCAGTTTTTTAAAAAGATTTCTCGTCAAATTCCTTCTTGTCAAAGTTATCTTTTCTAATGAAACAGGAAAATATTTTATAAATGCAACTCACAGTGGTTTTTTCATTTCTTAAATTATGCCTTACTCATAAGTGTTATTCTCGAGGTTGTCTTTTCGGAAACCAGAAAATAACGAGTCTGCTAAATTACGTGCCATACGTGCCATACGTGCCTGCGTGCCAATCTGTCTAACGTGCCTACGTGCCATCACATTTTACGTGCCAATTTTCCTTACGTACCTACGTGCCATCACATGTTCCGTGCCAACGTGCTAACCTGCAAATTTTTCTTACATGCCTAAAATCGTTAGTGCCTAAGTGTTAAGTTTTCTTTGAGGTGCTTTAGCTTTGGACGTGCCAGCATACCATGTGCTAGACTGATTACCTAAGTTCCTGGTATCCCTGCGTTAAACCTTGCTCAACAACATTACATCAAAGAGCACAGGGAAACAAGGAATCCAGGTAATAAATCTACCTATGTGCCAACATGTCCTAGGGACGTGCCTAGGAACCACTTTTAATTAGGATAGGGTGTGGTAAATGTGGATCTAATTTGAACATAATCTGGTAAAACGAATCGCTTGTTAAACCTTCCATAATTTCCATTGACATTCAATTGCTTTAATGTTTCTTTCCTGAAAATCTCAAGTCTAAAAGATAAATATGAAAACAGTATCTTTTAGGCAACTAATACAGGCCCACTTTTCCCGATGGGTGGATGCGTAGGCACGTAAGAAAAATTGGCACTTAACACGTAGGCACGTAGGCATGTAAGATGCCATGGCAAGTAGGCACGTAAGAAAAACTGACACGTAGGCACACTGGCACGTAACATGCGATGGCACGTAGGCACCTAGGCACGTAAGAAGAATTGACACGGAGGCACGTAGCCACGTTGGTACGTAACATGCCATGGCACGCATGGCACGTTTGGCACGTAGTTTAGCAGACTCAAAAATAACCCATAAGAAATATTTAAATAGCTTTGTGTGAAAGCATCCTGTTTGTGTTTTATTTTAGAAGCATCGAAAGTAACCTTCAAGTTTCGAGTGATGTTTTACACACCAGATCCAAATGCTTTACAAGAGTACACAAGGTTAGTGCAACGTTGTATGACGCAAGTTGTTGTCATGACTCCAGCCAGGTCTTGTCCAAGGTTTTCATCCCACCCCTTTCTCGCTTAAATGCCGTACACAATCGATCTTTAGCCGTTAAAAAGAGGTGTGGAGCGAGCAGTGTTTTCCAACCAACTTCATTTTGGAATACCATTTAATCAGAGTTCTTTTCGTATCACTTTGGTAGATAAGGTGCTTACGAAAAATTGTAAAGAGATTCGGATGCAAAATTAGACAAAAAGATTTAGCACACTGAGTGAGGCCTTTCTGACTTTTGTCGTCATCAGAGTGTGATTTAACTAAACTAAATGAAATTTTGTCCTACGAATTTACTTATACATGGTTATAATCAGGTGACAGCTGGATATATTTTATACCAGATTCAAAACATAGCTGGGGAAATAACTAGATAGTTACGTTACGTTTTAGCATCCTGATTTAGTCTGATTTAGCGGTGAATTTTTCAGATTCCAAATTAGACTAAAAAATGTTGTTTTTTAACTTGAATCGAATCTCTTTCTGTTTAAGAAGCCGCATAGTATCGTGATAAAATTACGTGTGGTAATCTTTTAAGAAGCCATCTTTTGTTAGTGGTTTTTATTTAATTTTTCAGTCATTCATCTGAAAGCAATCTTTGTTTTATCTTTAATCCCTTTACCCGCACTGATTCCATATTTGGAGCACTGATTCCATATTTGGAGCACTGATTCCATATTTGGAGCACTTCTTCCCAGCTTCCTGATAATACTTATCAATTAGTTATGGGATTTCAGATCTGAATCATCCTCTTTTTTAAATGGAAGAGAACTGTCACCTTTGATCTCACCGAACAATGAATCGTATCGCGAAGGCCTAAGCTGGACCTAACTTGATATCAGTACTTTTTTGTAACGGAAATAATTCTGCATCTAAGTTGAGCATCCTTTTAATTTGAATCGAGTTTTAAACTATTTTCTGCCTTAATTTGTTNAGATCTGAATCATCCTCTTTTTTAAATGGAAGAGAACTGTCACCTTTGATCTCACCGAACAATGAATCGTATCGCGAAGGCCTAAGCTGGACCTAACTTGATATCAGTACTTTTTTGTAACGGAAATAATTCTGCATCTAAGTTGAGCATCCTTTTAATTTGAATCGAGTTTTAAACTATTTTCTGCCTTAATTTGTTTATTAAGAAAAATTGTGTCAGCACGGTTTAAAGTCTTTTCCGTTAAATATTTTCTTTTCTGCAGATGTCACGTCAGACTTAAAATATTTTTCAAATGACTATCAAAGATAAGCTATAAGAAGAAAAATATTTTTTTCTCCGTAAACCCAACGTTTTTGGTACTCTTGAGCAAACTCTACGATTTTTTCAATGAGCCATCGTAAGCGTTATTAAATGATACTTATAAATTAAAGCTTTTCTTTCAGCCAAACAAGTTTTTATGGTTTTTTATTCGATTTTTGTTGCTTGAATTAATTCTTCTTGTGAATTTTGGTATTATAGATATCCTTTAGTGTGCGCAAAAATTCAAAATGTGCTTTTCATTTTAGATATCTATTTACTTTACAAGTTCGCAGAGATTTACTGGATGGAAGGTAAACAACCCACTTCTAGTACATCTTTTCTTTGTTATACCTGATGCACCAAAAAAACTATCCACTTTTGACAGGTCACGATAAATCGTACACTGGACTGATTTTGAAGATTTATGACTTAATCTTTAGCTAAAATCCAGAATTAGATTCAAGGAGTTTTTGTAAATTTTTAGTCTTCTGTTTCTTGAGAGCTATAATCGAGTTTCGTAACATTTTCGCTCTCCAAAACGATCAAAAAGCGTCCATCAAATTTTCTAAAAACTCGCCATGAATGGACAAAGAGAAAACTTTTTCGTAAGTGATTTGGGGATTTAGAAATCGATTAGTTATAATCTGCTGCATGAACGTTGGTTCAACAACCGGCTTGTTGCGAAATTCTGGAGTAATTGCAATGACACGGCGCCGCGCCAAGCCGTTCTCCGCATCATAATTCAACGAGATTCCATGCTTGCTTGACCTCGTGGCGCTTCACTGTTTGTCGTTTCAACCCCCTTGGAACAGGAACACAGTACCTGCACCATTAATTCAATGAAATTACAAAAGGAAATACATTTCTTTGTATCATTGAAGTATGCTATATTTCGCCCAGCATTGAACTAACGCTCGTGCAGCAGATTATAACTGATTGATTTCTAAATCCCCAAAGCATCGCGAAAAGGTTTCTCTATGTCCTTTCATGTCGAGTCTTCAGAACATTTGGTCGACGTTTTTTTATCGTTTTCAGTGTTTTTGAGACCAACAATTTTAAAAAACTCCCTGATAACTCAAGGAACAGAAGACTAAAAAATTTACAAATAATCCTAGGATGTAATTCTGGATTTTAGCCAAAAATTTAGTCATAAATCTTCAAAATCGGTTGAGCGTACAATTTATAGTGGCCTTTCAAAAGTGGAAAATATTTTTGGCGCACCCAGGATGTTAGCGGATGATGGCTTTCAAATCATTGATCTCTCCAATCAATGAATCAGTTAATCAATCAATTAGAGAACCTCTTGTATTATTGACATCCTGAAATTGTAACCACTAGTATTGATGCTGTGTTAGGCTTACTGTTAATGTTTATATTGAAGACATAAGACTAATTGTCAGATTTAGCAACTGCGTGGATTGAATCACTTACAGCATAATGCTTGTCCCGCTTGAAGAGTTTCTTTTTCAATCTACCAAATTCAGTAATTTAGGTTGTTTTGGCAGAACTTCAATGAATCCAATTAATGCCAAACAAGACTGTCCAATCATTTTACGTATCTGTTTTTCTGTTTTGTAGGTTACACTGCAGTGAAGACACTGGGTCATTGCTTGCCTCCTACATTGTTCAAGGTGATTATGACAAGAGCGAATCCATTGATTCTTTCTACCGTATGACCCAAAATAAAGTGAACGGAGAAAGTCTTTTACGCATAAAAAAGTAGTCAACAGAAATCAGTATTTCAAACGTTGTTTGGTAGCTAAATGGCTTGGCTACTTCCCCACTATTTTTTGCTGCTATTTTTATCAACATGGCAAATTGGCGAAAATAAGGATTTAGTGCAAACAGGCGCTTCTAAAACCCATCAAAAGGTCATCAAAAAAGGGGATCGATCTGATCAGTACGAGATTATAAGGACAAGCAAAAATAACATCCATGACATTAAGACTCACTTGCTATGCCACGTACAAATGCACCATATTAGAATTTGTGAACCTGGAAAATATTAGCAGGGGATATTTTATAGATTTCCCTTTCATTGAAACTGAGCAGCTACCGGGTGTCCTAAAAAAGTTCTCCCGTTTGAAAAATCTCATAAATTTCATTGCAACTGAACAGCTATTTTTTTGCTTTGTAATACAAAAAAGACATTATTGAAGAATAAGTGTCTTGTTTCAGCCTTGTTAAAAATGTCGCATTTAAAGCCTCTATTTTCATTCATTTCATTTTCATCAAAATCCAAGCTATTAAACTAATAAACAACATATCTACGGTAGCTAAAAACATCAACACAATTTAACATACTATGAACTTTTAATACTTTACTACCGATCTAATAACAAGCTAGTAGCTTAGGACACCTAGACAGAACTCTAATGAGCTTTCAGGCCAGGTGCCCGCTCTATTGGTCAGTTGCTTTTTAAGCAATTCCCATAGGGATTTTACCAAAGTTTTTGATGCAAGGCGTAAAAAAGAATGATATAAATTTTTCTCGCAGTTATCCACCCTAGTTAAATCTCGCATACATTTTCGATGCACCCTATTTATACACCATTTGTATTGCAGGAGAGCTTGGTGACTTCGACCCAAGTACTCATCAAGATGGCTATTTGTCAGGTTTTCAGTTTGTACCAAACCAGGTTAGAACAACACCCAACTAACTTATTTTCAAAATTCATTACAGCATTTTTTCAGTTTTAAATTAATCTTGTTGTTGAACAATTTTGCTGCAAATCTTACATTTAACGAATTTGGCAACGTCCTTGAATCGCAATTTAGGGATGAAGAAACCAACATGGAAATCAATAAAAATCATTAACGCGAACTTACGCGAACTTACTTACGATCTAATATTTATTGTATTAGCTCCTCAGTTGTCATATTCATAAATGATTATGTTGTGAAGAAACTTCAAAAAGTTGTATGAAATTGATAAAGTCTTTTTCCTGGATCGATAACTGTAAAAAAATTGACAGCAGTTTCATCCTACTCCATGTCTTGTTTTCACTTTCAGAGTTCTGACATAGAGGAGAAAATTATTCAATATCATATGTCTCACAGGTAAGAATTTTGAAGGAATTTTCTGATGAAAGCAATGTATATTTGTACGTATTGGAGTTTACTTTATTTATTCATTTTATTAAGCCCCCAGAATGATAAGTGCCTTACCCCCGTTTTGCCTAATCAATGGAACCCTTTCATTGCAGGGGGAAAAGTCCAGCTGAAGCTGATCGCAGTATGCTAGAAGTTGCTAGGCAACTAGAAATGTATGGAATCACATTATATCCAGCCAAGGTAATTGTTGTTGTTGTTGTTGCTGTTTTATCTTATTAAAAGACTTAGTCCTGTAACACGTTGAAGTCAACTTTGAGCCATATTTCCATCACTAATAAAATTTATATTATTTCTGAGTTTTCTGGAGTTATAAATTAATGAATGTCATTATTTTTTAGGATCGAGATGATGCAGATTTGAGCCTTTCTGTTTTCCACATGGGAATTTTAGTATTTCAAAATCAATCAAAAATAAATATGTTTTCTTGGTAAGTAACGTTCTTTATTTTCTGATATTCTCCTCGTTATACAACATGATGGAGAAATTTGTTTTAGTGGAAATCAGTGTTGGGAAAAGGCAAGATTTACATGGAAAATTGTAAGCAATTTGAGCGACCAAAAAGCGGGAGTTGAACACGGATCAACGAAGTATGTACATCCAAATGTATATTTTTAGAATGTGGAATATTTTAGAATGTGGAACTGATTTTGGCCGAAAGCGTGATTAAATGAGAAAAGCAACAAATGAAAGATGCGACGACTTTGACCAAGCCAAGAAAATTCCTCGTTGAAGATTTGCATCGTAAACGCGTTTGTGTTGAATACTTAAACCTTATTGAAATTGAATTACACTGCCCACTATGAAAAACGATTATTGCAAATCTGAAGAAGTTGGAATATCTTGTGATACCATATTTTTACTTGGCCCAATCCTGCAATAATAAAATTTGTTGACATTAACATTCTGCTTTGCAACTATAAAATGATATGTCAATCATTCAGTCAATCAAGAGAGAGAGGATTTCCAGAAATTTCTCAATTCTGAATTGAAATATTTGCTAAGGTTGAAATGTCTCTTTTATGTGATACGAGTTTAAATTTGTATTTTGCAGGGCCAAAGTCAGGAAGCTGTCTTTTAAAAAGAAGAAATTTATTATCAAATTACATCCAAAAGTTAGTCAATGTTTAATTTTTATTGGTGGCATTTTTCAGCTTAGCTATTAATTCTAAGCAATACGAGAATGTATGAATCTTTGGGGAAATAGAGCACAATATTAGCTTGTTACAGCTTTTAAGAAATGCACTACCGTGAATATTTTGATTCAAAGTTTGACCTTTTACAAACTGCTTTGTCAATACTGGTCATGCAAAAAAATTTAGCAAAGTGTGATCATTTTTAAGACCTGTGTGAGAATTTTTATTTTTATTTTTAGTTATGTTTGACTTACCACAATAAAAGTATACATTTGGGATAATAAGATTTCATAAGAGTTGTTTCTTTTTTTTATTGTGGTAACAAAACTTAATCGACTCCTTGCACAACTTGAATTCATGTAAAATTCTCTTCTGTGAATCTGAGATCGAATGTAAAAACTTAGAAATGAAAACCACAAGGTAGCTATCTTAATTCCCCCACAAATTTCTGTACTTTTCTCGTTTATTTTTAAGGACTAACTGATTTGGAATTTTTATTCTTAGGTTTATACAGCTGATCTTGTGGAATTTATAATGCAGAGTCGTGATGCTTGCAAAGGATTCTGGAAGATTTGTATCGCACATCATATATTTTTCAGGTTAGTTAGAAGTAGTGTTAATTATTCTTTAATTATTCTTTAATTATTCTTTAATTATTCTTTAATTATTCTTTAATTATTAATTATTCTTTAATTATTCTTTAATTATTCTTTAATTATTCTTTAATTATTCTTTCGTTTTGATTGATTTCAGTTACCCGTTGAAAGTTTCTGCTTGGATCATTGATCTGTGGCTAAATGCGCGAAGACATTTATTTTCAAATATGACGTAGTGATCTTCAATCTTATACCATTTGCTAGACTACTCGCAGTAAACATTCTTCGTCTTAGAATGAACGTAACAGTGATAGCACTGATTGATATTCAAAATTGTGGTCAACTCTTCAGGCCTTTAATATTGTGGCTACTGTATTTATATCTTTCAACGGCTGCTAAATGTATTGCTATTTCCTTCATGCGACTTGAAGTGAATTTTAAACAATCAATCACAGAAAAGTATTTATTTGACCTACTCATGCATGCTACAGAAATTCGCCTTCTTCTGCAACACAAGTTGATTTTATCTTCCTTGTTCACATTAGACAAAAACAGTCAGTTACGAAACGACGGAAATCATCAGTACTCTCAAGGGGATCAAAATTCCGATACAGGTTCGTTTGTTTTCATTTTTCCAAATTTGGAAAGCTCCTTTCTCTTCCCAGAGTTCTTTTCACTTCAAACAGATTTCTTGCGGTATTGTAGCAAAAGGCATTGGTGCGTTGGTACTTGTTCTTTTAATAGGACTGTTGAATGGCCGATATGAGAGAAAGTAGTTTTCATTTACACAACATGGACAATTATAACTGCGGACCTGTAGAAGTTTCAGATTAGTTTTTATTCCGGAGTAAATCTTAATTATTTACAGCTCGTAGACAGAACCAATTGTCTTTTAATTGAAATCATTGGGATAATGTAAATTTTTAAAATTCCAATTCTAAAATTCTTTTTTGTAGTGGACGAACTCAAAAACAGTTGATGGAAGATTCGCGAGATTGCTATAGACCGACAGCTGAACTTGAAAGGTATTTTCAATAAATTTACATTTTGTAGTGCATTGTGGGATCAGCTAACACTAAAATATTGTTATTTCACAGCAGCAAAAATATACGTTACCTCGCCTTATTGCTTCTCAAAAGGGGTTTCTTTTTATTCCCTAATTTGTCAATAGTCAAGTCTTCGATACAAGATTTGCTTTGAATTTTATTGAAAGGCCACTTGCTTTTCCCTCGTATACTTTTTCATTTCTCATTCAGTTATCGTAAATAGTTTGCCCTTTCATAATTCATCATATGATATTTCTTTATTTCATCCGCAGAACTCGATCAGCCAGATTACAGCGTGGAAATGACGCACAATCCCCCGTCGCGAGTGTTAACAGCAACGATATGTCAGCAGTACCGATTACACCACCCCCATCGTATTCATCTTTCAAATTTGAATCACCTTATCAAACAAAGGAGAGTACCCCAAGTTTTAAAAATTCTACGGATGCATCTGAAGATGAAGGGAGTTTTGTCATTGGATCTCGAAAAACATCACAGCAAATTGGAAGCACTTCGGAAACAGAAAGTTTACAAGAAAGTTCGAGTTTTATTGAACAAACAGTGATTAAATTACAGCGACAAGATACAACTGAAGAAACAGCAAATGGCGGTAAAGGTAAAAATGTTCGAGAATATTTGCTGGGACGGAAGTTTAGATAAAAAAACCTTTGTTCGTATAATCCTGTCTTTAGTGGAAGGATAAAAGGCATGGTACATTGGACTACAATTATTTTCAGGCCTTGTGTTGATATATCAATCGATTGATATCAAATCTTCTTCAGTCTACTGAATTTGTGATCATGTGATCATGTTTATGATCTAGCGATTAGAAAAATGATTTAGATTGATAAAGAAACAAGATATGGAACATCGCAGTACAATGAAGGGATTACATCTTCAAATTTGTGAAGAAGCGCATTTTCATCCAAGTTATGATTTTATACCTACCTCAGTAAAAGTGAAAATTTGTTATCTGAATTTGAGAATCAGGACAGCGACATATGCTTTTGTGATACTGAAGACATATTTAATATTTTCTTTCTCTTTTCTCGTTAGAAATAATGCCTCGAAGCTGTAAAGTCAATACCCCAAAGCCTTCTACTTCGGGATGCCATAAGCTTGTCCCAAGTGGTTTTTCGTGCATTTTAACTTTTAAAACACTTGTCTATTTTGCAATAAAATCATGCAGCTTTTGAGTCCGAAAAATGCTCATGCATCCAAAACAATATCTCATTAACCAAAACTGTTTTCCTCAGAACTGCTGAATGGTGACGACATTGCTGGGTTATCCAGTCATGCAGAGGGTGATGAATTGCCACGTGACTTAAGAGAGAGAACAGAAAGTGACCTGGAAATAGAGAGACAAGTGCACTCCCTTTTGGATCAAATTAAGCAAGAGCCTAGTTGGCAATATCACCTTACTGCCACTGATCTCGACGACAAAGACGATTCCTTGATTGGTGATTCCCACTTGGATGATGTTGCGACTGTGCACGTGAATGGTGAAGTTGATCACACTGACATTGGTCACGTGAACACCGAAGGCCGTATTGAACCAAATGGAGACGTAAATGCAAACGAGGTTGATGACGTAATTGCAACAGAAGAAGAAATTTTAGCGAAGAAAATGAAAGGTAAGAGGAAATTCTTTAAATGACGCCTTTTGTTGTGCATGTCATTGTTGAAAAAGATGCGATGCAAATGTTGGAGGTACGTGAAAGGACTTAGTCGGGTTGACGTAGGAGGTTTAAGAAGAGTTACTACTGGACGGGTTGACAAAGGGCTTCGTAAGGTTCTTGAAGCGTTAAATGGGGAGGAGGAAGTAATGCTCAAAGAATTTGCAGAAGGAATTTGAGTTGTGTTCATTAACATCAGGGCACATCTCACAGACAGTTCACAAATTGTATCAGAGGAAATTTATTGCAGTGAACCATCTTTCTCATTTTTAATAACTTCATTGCCAAATTTTATTAAGTCATATTTTGTTCCTTTTTTTATTTTGTTAATATTTCTGATCAGTTTATTTCTTTCAAGTTTTTAATATTTATTTTAGTTCTTGATAAAATATTGGTTAAATTTTAATTCAATGAATATATTATTAAATGTTGTTGAAGATATTTTCTACCCTGCTGCTTTCATTTTTGTTTCGCTCGAAGTTTTAAAGCCTTGCGTATACTTCAACTTGATTTCGTAGTACAACAACAACAACTAGCAACTAACGCAGCTCTTATTCTGCCTCCTTTCTAACAGGCCTCAGCTCAAATCACCAAGGCAACGTAACTGGGATCGAGGCGCACTGAAGCGAGGCACTGTTGATGTTGACAAGATGGAGACAGAATAGGAGCTGTTGTTGTTGCTACTATTGGTCTTTAAATTATGCAGATGTCATCGTTTTTGTAGAACGTGACATTGTCAGCAAAACTCAAATTCAATTCTTTAGGGAAAGAAAACAAGTTTTAATATTGTAAATGAAATGTAGCCATTTTAATAGTTATCAGTTTTTAATTAGTTTAGGCTACAATTAATTAACCTTTATCATCGTGCACATGTTTTGTGTATATTTTGATACGAACCAATAGTATAGGAATGGGCTCAACATCGTGGCAATCCGTGTTTTGAGGATTGTTCGTGAGGAACTTGATGTAAGCCAATGAGTAAACTCCTTGAAATAGTGATATACTGTCATGAAATACTTTATTGCAAGTTAATTGTTTGGAGTATGGCCTGCTAAGTATTCTAACAACTTTTTTGTTGATTTTCCTTCGAATAGTATTAATAATGATTTCTTTTCAATGACAAATTTAATTTCTTTATTGGAATAATTTTTGAAAAGAGTAGATTAATCTTTAAGTATTCTGTTTTTTGTATTTTATGTATATGCTTTCATTTATTTTTGATACTCTAAAATCTAATTACCTCTTAATGTAATTTTTTTTTGGTTTAAAACCCTAACCCTCGTTCATTTGCTCAGTTCAGTTGTTGTCAATCAGCCTTGCTTATTAAGTCAGGCGAAAGAGAAACAACTAGGGAGCCGCCTCACCAAACGAACGAGACTTCGAACAATTCTAGCCCTATCTAGGTTACCATATTTGTAGCAAAATAGAACGCAATTGCACAAAGCTGAATTATCTGATTAATCTAATCCCCCCCCCCCCCCCCCCCCTAATGATGGGCCAATGAAAAGCCACCTTTTATAGTCTTAGATTTCACTTCTACTCAGATAGTGTTGGTATTTATGGCAAAGTTAACTGTCTTGTTCTTTTGTTCGTATTTTTAGTTTTCAAAGAAAATTGTATAATAAAATTTTATATGTAGATAGAGGTATAGAAATGATAGTCTGGCAAATTGGACCCTTCGGTTGTGTTCTAAATGACGGGACAATGTTGACATTACAACTGACGTGCTTTTAATCCTGAAATTCTTAGACCTGCCCAAGTCTCTCTCTCTCTCTCTTTGCATAAGTCCACAAAGCCAATATTTTGTTAAACTCATACATCGTCACCTCAGTGAGGGAGAAAAAGAAATCTCTGGCGAAAATATGGTTCATGCTTAAGGGACGCGCACGTGGGAGACTTTTGCAAGTCAATGAAATTCTCAGATGCAACCTTGTATAATCAGTTCAAGGAAATTGGTGAAGTTAGATCGGAATTTGCACGAATCAAATCAGAAAACAGCTAACACATTACTGTATGAAGCAATTCTCACCATTTTGACGAAAAACTGATTTACCAGACTTGTTTTAGTTAAGTAAAAATTTGCATTTCGAGAAATGTTGTTAAGCGACTGTAGTCGACATAATGTTGTACCGTAAAGCAATTATTGATTTTAAAATCATTTGATTATATCTTCATTTACTAACTTAGTAATAATTATATGATGATTTTATTATTATCGGTATTGATTTCATTCTTTTATTTTATTTATCTTCTTTGCATACTAATCCCCCCCCCCCCAAGATTTGGTTAAATCATCTAACCACTCAATCAATGATTTGGTCGATCAATCGTCCTTTTATCTGGAATGTCGTATTTAGAATATGAAAATGAAGTTGCTTCCCCAAGAAATTTCTAAACAAATAATATGGGGCATATTCCACTGGTAAGACAACATTGCTGTGATTATCTGTTACTTCTGTAATAAGTCTAGATATATTCTGTTTAGTAGCTTTTGGTGTGATGAAATACAGTGATAGTAGCCCTACCCTTTAGAAATTCATGCGATTGCAAGTTCCAGAATTCGATCCGATGTAAAACTCTTCTAGCAGATAACATGTCAGACTGTTTTCGATTGCAAGGATATGCCCCTAATAGTATAAAAAAAGCGATAGAAAGATTGTTCTGTGACGCGCTATGTATCACCTTTGTAAAGCGATAAGATTCTGAAATCAATTCTTCCGTCTAACTTCTTTTATGAAAACTGTCTTTTAAACTGAATTACTATCTTTTGTTAGATGTTCATATCCAGCCCTCGTGCAGCTATGATAGTGATTCCGGGGGTTCAGTCCGTGAACAAGAGGAAGAGGACCAAGCATTTGATGCAGAAATTGAAATTGCAAGAACTTTATCAGACGCAAAAATTAATGGGGAACATGGAGAAAGTCCCGTCGAGGTATGAGCGTCGCTTTTGGATTGATTGAGCACTTGTATTGTCTCGGCTTGCCATATTTGGTGAGCATTTTGGAGTACTCTTCGCTCTTGCGATGCATGAATGATTGCTGCCTTGGTCATTCAGGCTTTGCTTTTCTTGGCCTCTTTTACACTTCAACTTTGAGAGCCAACCGAGGCTAGTCTACTGCTGGTGCTGTCGTAATTGCAAAGGTTTTGCTCTTTTTTGCCCTCCTTGGGAACAGTTATTTTGGAACAAAGAGGGTTGCTTGCCACGCAATCACAACCAGATTTCTCCAAATGTTCAATTTATTGCATGCAAGATTCGTGATAGTAACCGCCATTTGTCTGATGTAACATTATTGATGGATTACTTTTTGATTATTGAAGTTAAGACGAAATGTTTTCTTGTTTAGCTTGATTCAACACCGTATCACATGGCCAAGGAAATTTTGCTCACAGAACGAACGTAAGTTTTTTTCATTTCAACTCACCGTATCCAATCTGTTCCAATGTGTTCCAATGTGTTCCATTGTGTTCCAATGTGTTCCAATGTGTTCCATTGTGTTCCAATGTGTTCCAATGTGTTCCAATGTGTTCCAATGTTTTCAAATAACTTAGAATTTTGAGGTTTGAGTCACTCAGATAGGTACCTAAAAACTTTGCCATGTTGCAACTCTTTATTTTATATTTGTAGGTACATAAAAGATCTTGAAGTGCTGACAGTGGTAGGTTTCTTTGCGTAATTTCTTGTATTCAGCGTTCAAGTCTGCCCACCAGGTTTTGTCCTTCACCCTCAAACCAGAAAGCTTGTTAGCACATGTTTAGGGATTTTAGCGACATTAAGATGTAGAGACCAGAATCGGATTTTTCAAGATGATTTTACTTGGCCTTTGTGCAATTCCCGGGATGCAATTCTTCATTTCTATTTATTTTTAAACGTAATATTTAATCTTACTCTTTGTTTACAGTCATTCAGAGAATTGGTGACGACAGTGGTGTCCATATCTGATTTATTAATGGATTCTTTATTTGGTAATATGGATCCATTGTACGATTTCCATTGCTCCTTGTTAGCTGAGCTGGAAGATAGACTCTCCATGTGGTATGTCTCTTATTTATTTATTGATACACCGTATCCTCGTCAGAACATTATTTTTTGCTCTAAATGACTGCTCTTTCTTTCTCTCTTTCTCTTCGCCCTCTCTCCTCTTCGGTGTATGAAAATCCCCTTCCCTTATCCTTCCATACGCTGTCCCTAAATCCTTCCCTGAAGAATCAACACCAAAGGCGGAAATTCAGCCAATAATTTTATTATTTTCCGACCAATCCATTGAAACAACTCTTTGAACTTTTTGATTTTGAACTTTTTGATAGCTTTGGGGTTGGTTGCTCCCCCAACACCCACCATGATTTCCGTCTATGATCCAGTTTATGATATCCGTAGTTAGTAAGTTAGCTTTATTAGGAATAACCTGTTAGAAAGCTTCTGATGGGTGTTTTATATACCTCTTTTTTATCTGTACTCTGATGCTAAATTTTAACAACTAACTGTTAAAATGTTTCATCTTCACAGGGAGACCACTGCGCATGATAACAGACGAAAGAATATTCATAAGATTAGTGACATCATGCTTTCAAATATGAAACAGCTCAAAGTGAGTGATTACTATTCTCCTTCAATTGTCAATCACTTTCAGCTCATCTTATAGTTGGATGTCTCTTTACTGCGTTTCTGTACAAGGATGTTCAGACCCTCAAAGTATTCAAGAAATTAACGAATTGTTTCCCATCATTTCATAACATATTTTCTATTTGAAACTTCCGAGAATCCTTTGAGATCAATGCTAATAATTTCTTGATAATATTGATCTATTATTTAAAAATCTGTTATTATTTTATAGTAAAATGTTTCTATTGAGAGCATTTTTCAGCGGTTTTTGTCGATATTTTACTTGTAATCTGCTTGGCTTTAGCTTTACATTAGATCACGCTTTGATGGATTGGGATTAAGTTTCTTCTTAATTTAGCTTCTCTTCTTCTGCGTTGTTTTTCTTCGTGATTTTTTATATAATTTGTTTCATTCGCAGGGTTACATTGGTTATATAAATAAACATGATCAAACAATATTGGATTTGGAAAATGAAATCAACAAATCTGATAAACTAAGAACAGCTTGCAAAGAATTTGAGGTAAAATTTATTTTATCAACTTTTCCTTTTTTTAATTGGAATTATGAGCTTTGATTTGCATTCTTCAAAATTGTACGCACATATCATCATCAGAAATAATTTCTACTAGCAACAGTATCTCAGGGTGGATGTTAAGGTTCGTTTTCAGATGCGATGACAGGGGAAACTAAGCTCTCGACTTACTATAATTGAAAACAGAATAATCTTAGAAGTGTAGTGTAGTGCAGTGTGGTGGTGTAGTGAAGTGAAATGAAGTGAAGTGAAGTGAAGGGAAGTGAAGTGAAATGAAGTGGGGACTAGATGGTCATATGTCTTTTCCCGCTATGATTGGCTCAGATCATTGTCTTGTAGTTTCTTTCAATATTATGAAAAAACTAATTTGTACATTATTTTCTGTCAATTTTTCTGTTGTGAGTTATAATCTCTTTTTATCCTGTGTCATTTTAGCTCAACAAGATCTGCTACTTGCCACTGAACAGTTTTATACTCAAACCAACTCAAAGACTTCTGTACTACAAATCAGTTCTTGGAAGTAAGTTTTATTGGTTCTTAGAAAATGATTCACACACTCTCATCAGAATATTACTGCCCTTCTAACTGAGAAAATGTGAAGAGTAAAAACAGGAATTGTTAAGAGAAAGAAATGTTATAAATGAAAAGATCTTTAGTAAGATTACCAAAAAGAGCAACAAATGCGACGAATGTTGCTTTGTTTATGGTATCGAGTATGGATAGTTTTACTTCAAGAAACGCTGTAAAAATAGAATAGATATTAGCAGCTACGTTATACATTTTTTCTAAGATTAAAAATGTCTTTTTGAGCGACGAAATGTTTGTGAGAAAGCGTGATTAGTGAAATGACCAAGCTCGCATTATTTATTGTAAAAAGCATTATTAAATGGCATGGTCGCCATGCAAATATAGAAAGTAAACATTCACGTCAGATTGTGTTGAGTTTTTTATCAATTTTAGGACTTTGTAAAGAATACAGCGGAGATGATCAAAATTATTCGGAACTAAAATCAGCGTATGACGAAGTAGTGGAAGCATGCAAAGCAGTTTCTGGCAGTTTGAAAAATCTTGTGAGTTTTACATTATCTCTCCTATTTTTATTTGATCATGTGCTTCAGGACATTTTCCAGCGCAAGTACATTTGCTGCGATGATGTCTGAATTAGGGGGATATATTTTTAGTCACCCTCTAGTTTCACAATGAGCTTTTGAATATTGTTATTTGTTGGTTCGTTGCGCATTTTTGATAGCTTAATGACACTTAAGCACTCATAAGATAATTTCATTCCAACGCGAACTAAGAAGGTTTCCCATCCAAAGTCTTCTGTCGCAGGATTTTCTTATACTGTATTCTTATCATTACCTTTTTCAGGAAAATCTTCACAAAACAATCGAACTTGACAGAGATCTGACTGGAGTTGAAAACGTTGTTCATCCGCAAAGAGTAATTATTTCGTCATTGTTTATTTTTTGCCTTTCACAAAACAATCGAACTTGACAGAGATCTAACTGGAGTTGACAACGTTGTTCATCCGCAAAGAGTAATTATTTCGTCATTATTTATTTTTTGCCTTTCACTAAACAATCATATAAACAATTCATAAATCATAATGACTAAAAAATCAGCAGGTCCACATCAGCATTGCTGCCCAACCTGCTTAAACAAATAAACAATGTGTGTATGTATGTACTTTTAATTTAGACTTTTAGGCCCTTTTATGTGATCTGTTCCATTATGATGCATCACTCAATTAAAGAATTCGCCCTCATTTCAAAGTGCATTATCGTCACACTTGCATTAGACTTGCCCCAAGTCTATTTCATGAAGTCCGTCTGACCGATCCCTTTCCCATAGTTACGTGATCCGCCATTGCAACATTCCGTTACGGAACTTTGTTCTGTTACGGAATGTTGGAATGGCGGATCCGGGAACTATGGGAAAGGGATCGGTCAGACGGACTTCATGAAATAGAGTTGGGGCAAGTCTACACTTGCATAAACCAGGAAGCAGAAGAAATATATCCTGATATTTTATCGTTTGGAAGTTACCTTGTCTTCCCCTTTCTTGTAGGAATTTATCCGTGAAGGATGTCTGTACAAAGTATGTAGAAAAGGCCCACAGCCGAGAATGTTCTTTTTGGTAAGTAATGCTTATTAGAAATATATTTTTTTTATGAAACAGAAAAGGGTCATATCATATTAGGAAGGACGTGAGTACTAACGATGAGGGAGAGTGAAATTGAAATTAGGATCGTACCTATTTTAGCAGTTCTGACTTAAAAACTTTTTGTTTGATAAACTTTTGCACTAGGCCTACAGTAGCCCTTTTACCTTTTAACTCAGACAAATTTCAAACAGGGCATCTTTGTTTATTTTGTCATTTTTGTTTTCAGTTTTCAGACACATTGCTATATACAACTCAAGGGCTTACAATTGCCAATCAATTCAGAGTCCGCTCACAAATTCCTCTCAGATCTATGAGGGTAAGTGAATTATGCCTCCATCTCCTCAGTTGTATTTCTGCATTAAGGTAAAAAGACATATGGGAAAATGGACTCGGTCAATTTCTTTTAAAGGTGAAAAGGTGGTAGATGTTGATATGTTGTCAATATATGACCGGGAAGGAATTGTGTTCATTCCTGCTTATACGTAGACGAGTTATCAACACCCTTTATTTTGGTAAACATCAACATTACATTACATTTTGATTTAGGGATATACTGAATGTTGGGCCTTTTTGTATATTTGGGCCATATAAGGTGATTATTTGACGGACAGTTTTTTCTCAACCAATGCTCAGTGATTTCCACTTCACGTAAGAAAGTTGAGCTATCTCCATTTGATTTCTTGGAATGATGAAGTCTCGTGTTCTATACCAACTTGAAATCATTTCCGTTAATATGCTTTCAGATCGAAGAAGGAGGCATTGAATTGCATGGTTTATCTGCATTTACCATACACAACAGCTGCGGAAGATCATTCGTTGTTGCTGCAACCTCTCCGGAGGAACGATATAAATGGATGGAGGTAATATTGTAACGAAACTTTCATGGAGTATAAAATGAAATAATTTAATTAATTACTGCATAGAATTATGAGTCGGTCTCCCATTCTTGTCGTTTTTAATGACCGAAATTAGCAAGTATTTATTCTCTTTCAAGAATCGTTTTCGTTAGGCATGAAGCAGCTTTCCGAACATATTTGTTCTTCGCTATTATTGATATTATTGATATTCGTGAACCATTACGTTTTATAGTTTACAAACTCTGCAGGCAAGTAAAGCAAATCTCATAACAAGAAGGACTTGTCGGCTATTTTCTGTTTTTCAGAATTAACGCCAACCCCAAGAGTAAAGTTTATGGAAGGCGTGAACGATTTATTTTATTGATTTAGAAAAATATGATTATCTTAAGGCTTAAAAAAAATCCAAACGGGAGGGTCTGCGGCTTGATTTTATTGAAATTGCGAAGAGACCATTTAAGTACTTGATGTATTTTTAACTTTCAATTTCAGGACCTAAAAGATGCAATGGCCAATGCCAAATCTGAGGTAAATTAACCTTTCTGTTTATGTCGAATTTTGTGATGTTGTTGCGAAATAGCTGGAGTGAAACGCAGTAGCAAGAATCGATGACCAGAAAATATGCAGAAAGCAATTCTATCGATGACCAGCACTGTTGAATATCAACAACTATAATGATTCCAGCAACCTATGGAAGGGTAGCAGTTTAAGGTTTAAAGTAATTCAAAAATGAATGAGGTACATTGTCAGTGCTACTCTGCCAAAGGCCTTTCGTGATGTTTTATATAATCTGAGTTCCTGTATAACACATTGCTCTTCTTTCTCAAGTCAAAATATTCAATAATTATTATTGTGTCTTTCTTTGTAGGTCATTTGTCAAAATTGCAAAGCGAATCAAAATGACCTCATCGACGAGAACGCTGAAATTGCCAGTTCAATGTGTCCTAGATGCAACCAAGAGATTAATACTCAACGTGAGATTTACGTCATATGTTTACATGTCAAGTAGCCAATCACATCAAATTTCTTTCCAATACAAATTTCTTTAATTTATAGTTAATGATTCAAATTGTTCAACTATTTGTGAAGGAAGTGTAGGCTTTGAATTATGATACGAGAAATGACGATACCTGAGGCAAGAGCTTGAAATACCGTAACAGAACTGCCTAATCCAAGGAAGGTAATAATGTTTATTCTCTTTACATCAGATAGATCATAACAAAAAATGAAAAATCCGGCCTGTGATATTTTGAAATGTATTATCGTAAGCTCTTTTTAGCCTGCAAACGTGCCAATACAGCACTTTATTCTTAGTGAGAAGTTTTACTCATTTCTGTAGAAAACAAACTGCCTCCTATTCAAATAAAGAAACCAGCAAAAGAACAAGATTCAGACGACGAACATGTTGGGAGTCTGGAACGAGTGTCCTCATTGGATAGAAGACATGCTCACGTGAGAACCTTATCGACAAGGAGGGTTTGTTGGCATAGAAACACAAGTATCAGCATGAATGAATACAAAATGTCTGTTCAGGTATGCTTTTGATTTGATTCTCGCATTTTTGTTGTTTTCGTATCGCTAATATTTTCTATTTAGATGAAGTTCTATAGAGATAATTCTTCCAACATGTATTATTATTATTATTATCACAAAAGATATGCAAATAATGTGCAGCTAGATGAAGTACTGTAGAGATAATTCTTCCAACATGTATTATTATTATTATCACAAAAGATATGCAAATAAAGTACAGCCAGATGAAGTACTGTAGAGATAATTCTTCTATCTTGTATTTATTATTATTATCACCAAAGATATGCAAATAAAGTACAGCCAGATGAAGTACTGTAGAGATAATTCTTCTATCTTGTATTTATTATTATTATCACCAAAGATATGCAAATATATTATAGCAATTTATGTCTTATATTGTTATTTATCTTTTCTTTCTAGAACAATCTCAGTGGTGAACTTTATCGTAAATTCAAAAATTCTCCAAAATGGCAACGACTTTGGGTCGTCTTCACAAATTTCTCATTATTTTTCTTCAAATCTTGCGAGGTAAAAATTTACGAGTTAGTTTTTGCCTCCTTTTCTATTTTCCCGTGTGTAAAAAGACTGCTTTTCTTTCTACATTTTGTTTTACTCTTCAACGAAGCGTGCATTATTTGATATCATCGCCTGGAAAGATTTTCCAGTTTGACTAAAAGTAAAGTGGTTCGTAGTATATACTCGATAGTCCTTATGCAAACTTCAGGTGTACAATTTATGAAGAAGGAAAGCTTTTGTTCGTCCACGTACATTATGGCAAAATTTTCGAGTTCTATTTTCGGACATTTTGATTTTTTTCTAAAAGAAAACTTTCGCCATGTGGTGAGGCAAAGAATGTTTCAAATGAAATCGAATTTCCATTGTGATTTATTGTGATTGATATTTGTGATTTATTGATTTTCTTTTTACCAATCAGGATGATGAACCCATTGCAAGTCTTCCTCTCATTGGATATTCCGTTTCAAAACCAGCTGAAGTGAGAAAACCAAGTTTGTTTTTATTCTGACGCAATGTATAGGGTGTTCCAGATGTGTACTTTCATGCAAGCAAGTGAATTAATTGATAATAAATGGGCATTAGATTCAACTTAACAAACTTATGCATCACTTGAGGAGCAAAATAGATACGATGCGTTAAGCCCTCGCCAAAGGCGTAAGCAGTGATTGCCAAACAGTTGAGTAATTGCTTCGTGACACCCTGGCTACACTTTTGACCATACTTATTACATTCTTATTCGTTCCTAACGGTATTGCTTCTTTTCTTCATAGGTCGAAGGAGTGGCAGAAGAATTTGCATTCAAGTTACAATTCAAAGCACATGTTTATTTCTTCAGAGCTGAAAGTGAATATGCTTTTAACAGGTAACATCATAATTGTTTTCGTTGTTTATTTACACCAGTTTTGTTCACTCTTCTTTTGATTACTGTGTTTGTTACCCCATGGGCAAAAGGACACCGTGTGACAGAAGAGAACATGAATGCAATCCTCCCCTGTGAGATTACTGATTATCAATTCAATTCAACTTAAAGTGTAAGAGTGTTGTTGTTGTTGCGATAACTGGGCCTTTGTAGTGAGTCTAATGTGAGGTTTATTCCAGTTATCCTTTATGGCCTTGATTTTTTTTTTTTTCATTCCGATAAAAATTTACAATACAAATTTACTTGCTACACTACTTACAAAATACTTAACAATACTACAAGGACGATGCCACTGGGTGCAAAAAAACTATGACTACTCCGTGGCATCACACAAAACTAAGACGACCTACATATGAATAATCAAAAGAAAACAACAAGACAAAAAACAAAAAACCAAGCAAAGAACACTACACTCTTTCTCAAATTAGATATCAGGTGAAAATGTCCGCGATAAATGGCCTTGATTGATGTGACGTCAAGAGGTGACGCCACTCAGTCGCATTAGTTTCAAGTTGCGTTTGTCTGAGTGACTAAAATCACTCAAGGTGGCGTCAATCAGGTGCATGGCTATACCAAGAGTAGCGCCTTCGCAGGAGTAGACGATAGTGGAAACAACAGTGAATTTTTATTTCATTCATACAGTGTCGTTTTGCTCGTGATTTCACATGACGTGATTTGTGTTTCATGCTTAAAGTTAGTTGACGGAGATAAATAGCTAACTCAGAGCTGCATATGCAGGGGACTGGGTATGATAAAAATAGATCTGGTATCTTAGCCAATGAAAATTGACCAACCTTGTGTGATCAACAATTTCACGTGATCAGTTTGTTTCTGTGGTTCCAATTTCACGTGATCACTTCAGTCACGCGTGGAAAGGCAAGCGCTGATTGGTCAATTGAATTGTGTACTAAATTTCAATTGAATTGAATTGAAACTATTTTTGGAACGACGTTGGCTTTAGCTCCGTCAACTAACTTTAATCTCCATGAAAAACATGTTAGCTCCTAACTGGGTTATGAGACTCTCCCTCTTAGGAGTCACTGATATTGATTGTTTACTCGTGAATAAACTACAAGTCATGAACGATAAGTAAGGTCGTACGTAAGTAATCATTTGCCAAAATTAAGATCAAAAACATACAACGATGGGAATTTTAAAAAATGGAGAAAATATTACCTATTGCAGATAGCTTAAAATAGTTTAATTACAATATGAAAACAAACACCCTTAATTATAATGGCAGGGATAGCATTAAAAGGTTGGAGTGACCTTGTTTCCAAAATGGTTCCTTCAGTGGCGAGTGTGAAAGGGAAAACATAATATCATTACAAATGAAAATGTAGGCATTCTGTTAATCGAAAGCTTAAATGGACTTGAATGGATTTGCGTTATCATCAAATTTCTGATGGGGGATGGTCCTTGTAATAGACGTATGGATCATCTTCTAATCTTACCTTCATTTCTTAATTTGAAAATGGCCAAAATTCTTTTTGAAGATGGATGGAAGTCTTGAGCAGTGCAACAAAAAGTGCAAGCAGAACGAGAATCTTCAGCAGAATGACAAGTGACCAAAGATGAAGTGACCAAAGATGAAGCGACCAACATAATTCACAAATTTGCAATTTTCCGTTTTCTTGTCAAGTTTTATCATCTTCAGGATTTTCCAACCTCGAACATTTTATCAATTTTTTATATAAACAATTTAAATTCAGATGTTTGTAGATTTTGTGATTCTATTGATTTTAGACCCAACTGTTTTGAAAATGCAACGATGTTAGATTCTGTTTTATCAGTAGTATTTAAACGTAAACACGGTATCTAATTACTAAATTAAAGCGACGGCCAAACGATCCAATATTTTGACGCAACATTCACCAACATACCTTGGCTTGTGTTGGATGGTGATAACAAAGGCATGTCCAAACGATTCAACATTTTTAGCAAGCATGTGTCTGCACTGGGAAAAATGGACTCTTTTGTGCTTTCGAAACATCAATAAATATAGGCTGACCTGGGTAAGCAAGCCAACACCATCCAGCAAGACCTGCGACCAATATGTTCTTCATCGTAGAGATTCTTCTTATTTTTCTACCTCATTCAAACTTTCAACCCAAAGGAGGTCAAGAGTTTCAACGGATATTGGGTGCTGCGACTAGCTAGCCAAATGATTTAACGTTGAATTGCATTAAATATTGGGACATTTTGCTGGGGCTTAACTCGCTCATCTTTCTATTAGTTACCCATTTCAGAATTTTCTGCAGTAAACGCATGTAACCAGGTGCGCTACGCCAAAACCATATCCACTTTTGACTGGCCACGATAAACCTCGTACGCTATGTTGATTTTCATATGTACCGGGTGCGCCAAAAATTTCTACTTTTGACAGGCCGCGATAAATCGTACACTTGGTTGATTTTCAAAATTGACGATTTAATCTTTAGTCAAAATGCGACGTTGTACCATAGTACGTACGTAGTGATTTTTGTCAATTTTTCGGGCAGCTGCTTTCCAAGTTAAAAACAATTTCTTGAAAATTATAGGTATGGAAACTTTGAAGCGTGTCATGTAGCGTTATTGTAACTGTCATGAAACTCTGATTAGAATTCAATCTGCAGGGTGAGTCAGAAGAAATTTTAACGTCTGAAAAATTAGCAAATTTAGTTTTGTTACAATAACAAAAACTTCTTGTAAATCATCTTAATTCCCATTTAAAATTCCCCTTCGTGCAGTTATATCAGAGGCCAAATTTTTTCAGTGGTTGTCAAATACTGAAACTTTGTGACTCGCCCTGTTGCATATCACCATTTCATGCCAGAAAACTTCACTAAAAAGAGAAACATTTCCATCTATATTTAATAAAACAGAAACGTCCTTTATACAGTTATAGTTAGTGTTATGAGTTGTATCAAATATTAAAAACTAGATAATTACCTTATACCCATACAGTATATTAGACAAATATGATAATCAGACCATACTCCCAGTGTATTAAAAGTATCTATAAGTTGTTCTCGTACTTTTGTGGTAAAAATGTAACCATCCTACGCTTTTTTATATCATTACTGTTCTACAGTATATTGTTTTATGCAGTTTTACAAAAATGGACTGTGTAATTAATCAAGTTTTAATTGTATGGGTATCAAATTTTCTTCTGTCAACCATTTTACTTTTTTATCACAAAGATTTGCTGTTTTATTAAATTTCTTCCAAGTTTGTACTGCCTATTTAAATTTTCTTGTAATGGAGTTTGTTTGCAAGACACCGTTCTTCCAAAAAATAGGTTTCCTTGTGTTTCCATACTACAAGTTGTCTGCACAGTTTGAATGCTAATTTTCAGTTTATTGAGATAAATTTCAGGACTTCTTCCCAAAATTTCTTCCCTGAGTAAAAAAGTATGGCTGCTGTATAACTGGGAGCCTAAATAGACTAGTATGTCATGTTTGTGTTATTACAGAAGAAAGAAATGTTGTCAACTTCTAAGTAATAAAAAATGAAATTTAGGATGGTATTGATTTAATTTCGTCCAAATCAATTTCTGGTTCTGAACTTGCTGGCTCAGTTAATGATGCATGCAACATGATGACGAATACGGATGCACCTGCAGAAAAAGAAAAACATAATCATGTACTAATAAAACTATCAATCAATCAATTAATCAATATCTAAATGAACCATCGTTAAAAATATGATCATGAATTCAAAGAGTACAACTTTACAACAGTAGAGGTTTCTGTGTAGGTTAAAATAAATAAAAAATTCTCCAGAGTTCTTCACATTCTTCATTCTGATTAAGATTTTTGAGGAGTAAAAGACAGGAAGAATTTATAAGGATAGAACATCATACTATACATAGAAAAACAACATGGTCCAATTGTATGACAATCACACTCAATTTACAGATTAATCTGAATGACAATCTACTTAAAATGTTAGCACAAGGCGGTAATGAAAAAGGAAATTACCAAGGTGATACATACCGATAACCCAAAATACAGCAGATCCAGCAGAAGCAAAAAACAAGAGTGGAAGTGAGATTGTCAAAATCAAAGCATACTGCTCAGCCACAGAATATTCTCGACCTAAAAAGAGTAAATAAATTTATATCAACTGAGATCTGAATAAACGTTTATCAGTGTGTTGGCAGAAACAACGATAGGGGATTCTACCAAGTCTTCTTGTCGGACAAAATTCAGTTATCTGACCACTTGGGGTAGAAAGAATTCCAGAACCTTTTCAATATCTAAATCACCTGTCACAAAGTTTTTCAAAGCTATACTTACCAAATAATTTAATTTTCTGGCCTTGTCCTCTCTTTGAGACGTAGTAGCATGCTCCTGATGATATTCCCAAAGCAATCAACAGCATTGGTGATGTGATTCTGCAAAAAAGGATACCAATTTTTAAGTGACTCATTCAGTTTGTAAAGCTGAGAATAAATGGTGCGCTAGCTGCTGAACAAAAGAGTACGCCATTTATCTATTGTTTTCAATTGCTAATTTCACCACAAAACGCGGAAAAAGCAAACTCTCCAGTCTGGGCTATCAACAATACATTTAGGGTTTTCAAAGTTTTACTGTGTGCATCATGCACAGTAATAATTGCTGCGAAGCAGCATAATATTCTTGCCCAATTCTAGCAATTTGGACTCTGTGTGTGTGTGTGTGTTTTCAACAATTTTTGCAGACCTTGTTGTGGCTGTCAAGTGACATCCCTGTGGGTCAACACAGAAATTAGCGCATGCGCAGTATTGAAATTATTATAATATCTTATTGTTGCATAGCAAATACAGCATTATATGCATAGTCAATTGACTTAATCAAAGGGCAATATACCACCAATTTGTCATGCAACTGTATCTATTTTTGGAGTTTCATTATTTCAGGACTTTAGAGGATTCTTACTTGAGGACATTGCCTGCACAAGTTGCTATAGACCACAATCTTAAACATTTTGGCGAACAGTTTTATGAGTAAAACCAGTACGCAGCACTCTCTGACTATTGTTATTTCTAGTATATATAATAATATAACAAATCTTTATACAGGATATACATTTCAACAAAAAATGCTGTTATCAACATGTGTCCTGTAACGGAAAAAGAAAGGAAAACCTAAAAACCCTCTTAAAAAACCTACTCGGTAATTACAATGATTATTTACAAGTTCCAAAGATACAAGTTTCAACTAAAATGTTTCTTCAACAATTCTTCGTATTTCTTAAAGAATTCAGTTTTTCTGAGGTCAGTTGGAAGTTCATTATAAATCTTTCCACCCATAAAACGGAAGGACTTCCGAGCGTATTCTTTTTTGATGCCCGGAAGCCTTATCGAACATTTGTTGTTTCTTGTTTGTGTTTTGTGCTGTTGCAACTTGAAATAGCCTTGAAAGGTGTATGCTTTGAGAAAATTATGGTTAATGACATCATCGATTTTGTTCAGCCATTAAGATTGCAAGTCAACCAACTCTCTTCTACGTCACTATCTTGAGTTATCATTATCTTGAAAACTCAAATGGGCACTAAGCCAGATAGTCTCAGGTAGATTTTTTCTTAGTGTCCATAACGCAAAAATTGTTAAATCATTTGTTAAGTCAAACTTTATGTTAAATTTTTTTGTATACATAGTTATTTTATACTACTTGATGTAAACTGCGTTGAAATCATATTCTATTCTATATTCTATTCTATTCACTGCTAACACACCCTGTCCTTGATGCCTTGCGAGGTTTTTGCCCCGGCTGTTCCCCTTCTTCATAAGTTCTTAGAAGGTCAATATATTATCTTAACTCAAGCCAATATGTTTTATATAAGCATAAAGATACAAATTGATGGTACGTACATGCAATAAATTGCAAGGAATAAACAAATAGCAATGTAATTCGTTTGATACGCATCCAAATTTTTGACAATTCTTCTTGAAGCTTGGGCGACATCCTTTGGTTTTGAGAAGGCCTTTGCGTTCATGAATTCCGTCCATGGCTTCAATTGACTTCTTCTTTTATTAATCCACTGTTTTATTCTTGAACTACTTCCGTCTTTTCCAACATCTACGAGAGAATTTTGAATTGTTCCTGAAATTTCTTCCATGTTCAAACCGGCAGCCATCTTCAAATTCGAAGAAAATATTTGCCACTTGTCATTTCAGCCTCGTTTTAATTCCAAAACCATGGTAACACATTTTTCTCGCAAAAAATTTGCGTCATTTCCTGGTACAAGGAGATTGGGCTGTCAAAGAGGGATTCCTGGGGGGGCGGAAAGAGAATCCTGTCCCTCCTTACCTTCTGGCCATAAAAATAACCATCATGTAAATCTGCAATCTGAATATTTATTGTGACAATGCCCACAAAGCCAAAATAGGATCCCTTCTGTCCAACAAGGAAAAGCTGTGTAAAATAAATATTTGATATCTTTATACTCAATTATCAACCTTGAATTTCATCAAACTGTGTCCAATCTCTTTCCGCATTCAATTTCGCGTTCACTAAAATTTCCACGACCTTGTAAGCATCGAATTTTGTCTTTGGCAGATCAATCATCTAAGTTTAAAGGTGCAACAGTTGCATCATGGTTTGCGGTTGAGGTATCCCGAGGTATAGGCATTTAAGATTGCCGAATCTTTACCTAACCCTGACCTTACTACTTGTTATTTTATTGTCATTATGCGAGATGCCATCCAGCCAGCGAAATCATGCCGCGCGCGAAATCGATCGTAAGTTGTGATTTCTACCACAAAGAATAGGCTTCATTGAATAACTTTATTTCCATCGTACGACCATGCGAGAGGGCATCTCAATCGAACCACCAGTCTATGTTCGCGTTTTGCTTCCCGTTCGCGTCAAAGATCTTACGATGTAAACATTCGCAGCCTAGAATGGTAGATTAGCCGACGAAAAAGCAGTTTGTTGAAGCGGTACGTAATTCTGTGATGACGACGGAAAATGTGAAAAATCCAGTAAGTTATAATTGTATCTTTTCAAGTCTCAAAGCTTATTCTGAAACTTCTCTGTATGTAACATGCGTAAAAAGAGTAGATCATTGCTAACAAAATCCTGCATACCATTTGGTTTTTATTCAGTAGATTGTTAAATAAAACCACCCGTATATTTTGCCAATCGAGATTTACTGCTTGAAAAGTAAGAGAATTGAAAAATAAACAACTAAATCTATTGCTGAATAAATGAGTTATCAAGTGGTTGTATGTAGACCGACTTTATATGTACCCAAATTTATGAATAAAGGACTTGAAAATTAACGCCATGCTCTCTCGAAGAACCTGCAGATCTGCAGCAATCTTAATTATGGTAATTATCCAACTGGAATGAAGTTAGTCAAATGCTAAGAGGGCCTTTACATGATGAAACTCAGCCCGGGCTGAGTTTCAGCACGGGCTGAGTTTCAACTCGGTTGACGGTGTAAGCCTTCATCGTGTTTACATGAAGGAGGCCGAGTTGAAACTCAGCACGGGCTGAACTCAACACGGCAACTCAGCCCGTGCTGACTTTTCAGCACGGGACGAAATTATCAAAAATTCTCATGTAAACACGATTTTTTTTCGTCCCGGGACGAGATTTGATATTGGTTGGCATGACGAAGTCGTCATGGGATTAATTTCATTGTTTGGTGCTAATGTGTTCATTGTTCCTTTGTTTTGCTATCTCGCGCTGCTTCTTTGTGTTGATAATCTCGCGCCTCCGCACATCTGTGGAGCAGAACCACTTAGCAATCTCAACACGGGATGAAATGTCCATGTAAACGCAAAGCAAATTAGCAGACACCTACAAAACTCAGCCCGTGCTGAAACTCAGCACGGGCTGAGTTTCCTCATGTAAAGGCCCTCTAAG